>NDGN011436313.1:0-10130 GCA_002564285.1 Tympanoctomys barrerae
TCTTGGGAGGCTGTAAACAGGTGGGTCACTATGAGTCTGATCTAGTAGTGAGACCCTGAACACAGTGTAGACTCTTCCCTAAAAATACAAAAAAAAAAAAAAAAAAGTAAAGGCACAAAGGAATGGTCACTGGTCAAATGTGGGACAGTGTGAAACATGACGTGACCACAGGCACCTTCTGTGCCTGGGTTCTTTCACCGAGAGCACTGCACTTTCAGGGTTTGTCCAAGTTGCCGCACATGTCTGTGCCTGATTCCTTTTTATGGCTGAGTACTGTTACACTGCGTGGGCCACCCCATTCTGAGTATCAGTTCATCTGCTTTTTTTTGGAACTGGAAATTGAGAACTCAGGGTCTCATGTTTACCAGGCCGGCACTGGGCTGCTGAGCTACCCCCAGCCTGATTCATCTGCGTATGGACATGTGGGTTGTTTCCACTTTTCAGTTAGTATAAACGATGCTGCTGTGAACATCCATGCACATTTTGTTCAGGTACTTACTTTCTTTCCTGTTTTAATTTTTGTGGCATGGAGTAGCTGGCTTCTGGGGTAAATCTGTTTTACTTTTTCTGCAGAATGGTCAAATCAAGCTAGTTTCTATTTATCAATTCCATTTTGCATTCCCATCGGCCCTAGTGCATGAAAGTTTTTGTTTCTAGAACTTAATTTTATTGGATGGTTCTTGATTCCAATATGAAACATGTGTCGCTGAGATAAACCACTGGAGGGGCAAAGGTTCTGGAATATCCATGCACAACTCTCCACAGTTACTTTTTCAGGACTTCAGTCTTTGATCTGCCATGTATGAACAGAATGGTTCTGTCAAGCCAAGAAAGGCATGTGCCACTGGCCAGAAGCTAGGCCAGGAAGCATGGAAATGATATGGTTGACTGTCTGTGGGGAGGTGTCCAGAGCACCTGTTACTGTTGTTCTTGGGAAGGGTTTTAGGACAGCCTAGACACTCCCTCGTGTCCTCCATAGCCTGCTATGACTCTCACGGGACTTTCAGGTGACCCACTGTGCTGTGATAGTTATACAGTGTAAAGCCTGTAGTGCATGTAACACTGCCTTCTAAAAATTCATGCCTACCAGGAACCTCAGAGTATGGACTGAGCTGGAAACAGGGTCTTTGTAGCTGCAATTAGTTGTGGATATTGAGAAGGAGCCATCCTGGAGTAGGGATGGGCTGTATATCCAGTCACTAGTGTCCTTACCAAAAAAGAAGAAGACTCAGAAGAAGGCAATGTGACAACAGAGACAGAGATCAGAGTGATGCGAGGACAAGCCAAGGAATACCCAGGATTTCTGGCCACCACCAGAAACCAGGAAAGAGACATGGAAGACTCTCAGCAGGACCCCAGAGATATCAGCTGTGTGGAGGCCTTCATTTTGCATTTCCTGTCTCCAGAACTGCGAAGGAAAACATGTCTGTTGTTTGAAGCCACCCAGCTTGTGAAACTTAGGAGGGTAATGTGGGGTCTTAACTTACTCATGCTTCCAACCTCCTTTATTTGCTGCTCCTTGTGGAAAATGCCTGTTCCCAGCTCAGGTTCGAAATCCACAACTGGCTCCTTCTCATCTCTCCGTTTATAGCTTGAACACTACCTCCTCAACCAACTGTTCCCTGCCCAGCCTCACCTGCCACAGCTCTCAGTTGCACAGCCTGCTGTATTTCTTCACAAACGTCTTGCTCTCTGGAGTGTCATGTGTGTTATCTTTTCTTTGTTGTCTGTGTCTTGTGCTGGAAGGACCTTGAAGAGAAGGGCCTTGCCCAGCTGTTACAGTGTTGGCCCCTGGCACACAGGGTGGACTGAGGGACTCCCTGCAGAATGCAGGAGACCCTGGAGATGCCGCTGGAGGTACTGCTGTTCTGGGTGCTACTGGGGAGAGGCAAAATCAGAGACACTGCCACCTCTGCCCTACCCACTTAGTAGGGAGGACATGATTTCAGCCATCTGCTGGGGCCCAGATCAAAGTGTTCTCTTCTGAGATGAGCCAGAGAACTCACTGTTCTTTTCCTGCACCTGGCTTTGAGAGAATAATAAACATTTCCAATTGTCACAAGCCAGCTGTCTTGTCCTTCTTCCTAGGTCACCCTGGGGAGGACCCTTGAGAGGACATGTGCTGGTAGGAGAATTTCAGAAGCTGTGTCCCTTTTCAGCTTTCTCCCTTCCTCATTCTGCCTCCCAGCACTTCTGATAGGATCCCCACACAATCTGCTGTAAGTCAAGAGAGGGACACCTCACCCATGAATAAGGAAATCAGCAGGAACGTGACGTGGGCGGCAGTGGTGGGTGGGGGCTAATGCACATCTCCCTTGGGGTGTTTCCTTCATGAACCTTTCACTCTCTGGAATGCCATGTGTGTGGTTTTTTATTTGTTGCTGTCTGTCTTGTGCCCCTTTGGGCCTTTTATCTGCTTTCTATTTCCATTTTAATTAAACTGTATCCATCTCCTTCAAGCTTGGGCACAGATTTTCTTTTTCCTACTCAAGTAAGAGGCTAATGACACTGGAATGTGAGCCCATGTCCTGGTCATATTGTCTACTTCATTGCCTTGGTCTTCATCACACTGTGCAAGGGAAGTACTATTGATCCTGTTTTACAGATGAGGTGTACTGCGGTTAAGTTTTATGCCTAAGATCCTATTGTTCTTTTTTTCCTTCCCTTTTCTTTCCTTCTCAACATATTTAAAACAATGAACTTTATAGTTAGAGCAATCTTAGTGGAAAATATAGAGATTTCCCATGTACTCCTGATTTCTCCCCACCCAACTGCGCTAGTGACACCTTGTCAGACTGGCCCATTTGTTCAGTTGCTGCACCTACACTGACACATCAGTTTTGCTCGAACCCACAGTTTTCATGTGAGTTCACTCTTGGTGCTGTATACTTTTAAGATTTGGACCAACGTATGATGACATGCACATGTCATGTATCCTGGTAATGCATGAAATAATGTCACTTCCTTGAAAATTCCATGAGCTCTGCCAGTTGACACTGTCTTTCCCTCACCTCTGGCAGTCATTGATCTTCTTACTGTCTCCACAGTTTTGTCTTTTCCAGGATGTCGTGTAGTGGGAGTCATAAAGCTTGTGGCTTTCAGGGTGGCTTGCTTGACTTAGTCATACACCTCTAAGTCTCTTGTATATCTTGTTGTGATCAGATAATATCCTTTTGTCTGAATGCATCATGGTCAATCTGTTCACCTACTGAAGGGCATCTTGGTTGCCTTCATGTTTTGGTAATTGTGCCTAATGTTTCAATGAACATCTGTGTGTAGCTTTTTGTGTGCACATATATTTTTAAGTTGCTTGAATAAATGCCAAGGAGCACAACTGCTGGACCATATGGTAAGGACATGTTTAGTTTTGTAAGAAACTGTCCCATTCAAAATGGCCCTGCCATTCTGCAACACCATCAGCAAAGAATAACATGTTCCACTATCTCACATCCTGGTTGTTTGGAGATGTCTCTGTTCTTGACTTTTTGTTGTTGTTGTTGTTGTTGTTGTTTTGTAGTTTTAGTACAGGGTCTACAAGGTCTCACTATCAGATTTGTAGTGATTCTCCTATTTTCAGCCTCCGAAGCACTAGGATTATAGGCCTGTGCCACCTTGCCCAGTCTTGTCTCAGTGTGCCCCAGGGGCGGGTCCAGCACAGCAGAAGTGGGGTCAGCATGGCATGTTCTTGATTTTGGCCATTCTTCAAGAGCCTAGTAGTATTTCACAGTAGTTTTAATTTGTAGTTGCCTAATGACATTCTTAAACATTTCTGTTATGAAATATAGCATTCATATAGCACCCGTGATAAATGAGTATTTACCCAGTAACAAACAGTTATAAAGCAAATGCTGATCTAATTGCTAATAATTCAAGGGGCCCCTCTTTATTGCTACTTGTCTTCCTTAGAAATAATCACCATCCTTCCTCCTGTGATATTTGGTTGTTTGCCTGTCTTTATAGCATAACTGTCCAAATCAGGCACTCGTACAATACAGGTTTTAGTTTTGACACCGTTAGACTTCACATAGAATCTACTCTGTGTATTCGTGTTGTGTTTGGGTGTGTTTCTTCAATAGTATAAAAAAAATGAATCAGTGCTGTGTCCAGTGAGTTTCATTATTTTCATTGCAGTGTGATCCTGTATTTTATGGAGTGAATGCAACACAATGTACTTACTCAAAATAAGTGTGATAGATGTTCAGCTGGCTCCATTGTAGCTATTCCAGCCCTGTTCTTTGCACTGTATGTGGCTGTGTTGAACAAAAATAATGAGCTAATTTGTTCAAACAACTGTAACTTCCCATGAGCTGTGTAGTGACGCACAGAACAGATGACATTCTAAACCCTGTCTAGCCCTATCTGAGTGAAATGACGGGACCAAAGCATTGAAGTTTTTCAGTTTCTTTTTCATTGTGAGGAATGTAGAGACAAGGTCCAGAGAATTTTTCATGCAGCGCATTCCTTGCCTCGTTTTAGCAGCACCTTGAAATCTCTGGTGCAGCTGTGGTCTTGGCATTCAAGAAAGTGGGAGTGAGCTGGACGATAGTCTGGGATCATCATGTGTTGGATGACAAGGGATCATCTCTCAGGGGTGCTTTCTTATTTGTTTCTGAGAGTCCTTTCATAACTGCATGGAGGGAGGACCTCCAAAAATACGTTGTTTGAGATACGACTTGGTGGCTGGTGAATGGACTGCAGGAATCAGGGTTAGAAAAGACCTCAGCAAGCCGGGTGTGGTGGCACATGCCCACAATCTCAATACTCAGGAGGCTGAGGTAGAAGGGGTTGTTGCAAGTTTGAGACTAGCCTGGGCTACAAAGCGAGCTTAAGGCCAGCTTGAACTACACAGCAAGATCCTGTCTCAATCCCTTCCCCCTGAAAAAAATCCCAAGTAAACAACTCCTCTCCCCACCAAAAAACCCCAACAAAACCAGAAAAGACTTCAGTGGCCTAAGGGAGGTCAGGGCAGAGTCTGAGACTTGGACTCAAGCATAGCTGTGATGAAATCCCAGCCTGTAGGCCTGGGACAGCCCTACTGAGCCTCAATCTCTCCATGGGAGCAGCGGGGAAGGCTCATTTGATATTGCACCCCTCCAAAGCAGGAGTAGGGGCAATTATGGGGGCTTCATGATCTTTTGTCTTTTTGTCTCCCTCCCACTTGCATTTTCTGTTTTCCTCAGCGGATGGTACACTGTGAGCCTTCAGATCTCACAAATATGCTTTGATTATATGGCTCGCCAGCAGCTTCTTTCATCTTAGAAACATTTTGCAAACCGAACATAATATGACAGAGGGCAGCTATGGGCTTGTGGATGGCTCATGTCTTCCAGGGTGGACTTCCAGGTCTCTTCATGGAGTTGAGATTGCATTATCAGAGCCCTCACACCCAGCTGGTCCCACCCTCAGGTTCCAGATTCAAGGCTGGAGGACAGGCACCTGCTCCATTCTTTTTTAAAATTAATTAAATGAATAATTAATTTTTATGTATTATAGGGTCTACAAGGTCTCACTATGCAGCTCAGACTCATATTGATTCTCCTGTTTTCAGCCTCCCAAGCGCTGGGATTACAGGGGTGTGCCACCATGCCCAATCTCATCCGTCATCTCAGTGCACCCCAGGGGTGGGGCCGACATGGCATGCTGGGGATCGAACCTTGGTCTCTGCACCTGCCTAAGCAGGCACTTCAGTCTGCTGAGCTATCTGGCCCACCCACCTGCTGCATTCTTACAAACATCATCTCTCCTTTTCCCAGCCACCTTCAGGAAGAAGTAGCAACACTGGCTCCCTTTTGCAGATCAGGAAACCGAGGCTCAGAGATGCAAAATCACTGCCTGGTGGGGGGCGCGTGACCCCACATGGACCCTCCTCACTCCTGCTCAGCCAGCCAGGTCAGGCTTTTGGATGTGCACAGACCGTGTTCTTCTTGACTTTCCTGTTGATAAATTCTGCACTTTTCAAACTCTGCTTCCTTTGGACAGACCTCCCCCTCCCTTTGCTGGGTTGAATAAAGGAAACTCTGTGTACCTACAAGGGCCAGGCTTATACTTCTGGGCTCCTGGAGGAGGCTGCACCTTGTCTGACTGCTCCCTAGCCAGTCACTTGGCAGCTGCCAGCCCTGGGAACAAGCCCTGAAGCTCTTGACTGAAGGAGAACTAAGTTGCCAGATGGCTTTTGTATGACTGTGGACATTACTGCTGTTCTCTCAGCGAATTTTAGCCACGGGTGAAAAGGGTAGCTTGTGCAGACACAAAACTTTCGATTTCTTCTTTCCCAGCTGGGCAAATGTGTTCCAGACAGAGCAGGGCTGAGCTCCATGGAGAGCAGGGGCAGCAGAGCTGAGGCGGGGGTGGAGGAGCTCAGGAGCCAGACTTCAGGAAGCGGCTACAGGCAGCTAGATCATGGGGCGTGGCTGGTCCTGGGAAAGGGCTGTGTGTGGACCTACCGAAGGAGGTTATGTCCAAGGGCGCACAGAAGCGAAGGATCCTGGGATGAGCTTCCCGGGGGAAGTAGCCCGGTGTGGACATTGAGGCCTGGGTCTTAGAATGTTGGATTCAAGTCCTCTTTCCCAACATTACCAACTGTGAGGCAGAGGCAAGTTAAGCTCTCAGATCCTCAGTTTTCTTCACCTTTAAAATGGGAATGATAATGCCCACCTATCTGTCAGAGTTTTTTAGGAACTGAAGAAAACAGTCTATCTTGGTGCCTGCCAATACTAGTTGTTCAATCAACACATTTTCCTTTCTTTTCCTATTTGTCTTGAAACAATAGATCTTGAAGAATCCGTATAGACCAGGGTTGGCAACGCATGGCCCTCTAGCCATATTAAGTTCCTTTACAAACACAGGAAGACCTTACTGGGGCCCAGGCAGGCCCATTCATTTATAGTTGCAGTGGTGCTTTCCTGCTGTGGTGAGTGAGGGGTTGTCCTACCCATACTTTGGCCTGTAGGCCTCAAACATCTACTTCCAAGCCCATTAAAGGAAAGCTGGCTGACCTCTTGTATAAATAGATATATGTCTTCAGCAGAGAGCCTCATCCCTATTTCTTGATGTGTTGCTGGTAACCAGGGGGCCCTGGTTCTGTGCTCACAGGGGCCTGGCTGGTCATGTCAATGCAGTTGTTCAGAGGATCACTCTGCAGATAAACATGATGTTGCCCATTTTTCTTAAAACACTAAGCTTCACTCTGTCTTATTGCTGGATGTTTGTTTTCCATGCTTGATAGAGATTGAGTGCTAAGAAATCTATTTCTTCATTTAATTAGTATTTATAGAATGCATGCTATGTACTGCATATGTGTTACAAACTACTACACTTTAAATTCTTAAAATTCTAATTCATTTAAAACTGAACAGCCACATGGGACCAACAGCTGTCATTTTGAACAGCATGGCCCTAACAGATACATTTTTTAAAATCTGCCCCCAAATACCTCCGTCACGATTTTTGCCAAAATGCAGATGAAGAGTGTTACTCACATAACTTTTTCATTTAGATTGACTCATTTGGTTAAAGTGATTATCTAAAAGAACTCTCTGAGCACCGAAATGAAAACCCCTTCTTTCTAGGCATGAAGAGAGAGGAGATGTGCCAATGAGTGTCACAGAGTCAGGACAGGCACAAGGGATTCTTCCGGAAGTGCCTGGGCCCAAGTCAACCCTTGAGGTTCCTGCCCTCTCCATCCCAGAAGAAAATGGCTAGCAGTGGGTGTGAAGGGCCTCTGTTCTACCATCAGACAGAGCCTTCCTTTTGGCCATTAGAGGAATAAATGGAGAAGAACTGGCTGTCTCTGCTATGTACCATCCAGATCTCTAGTAGCATCCCACCCTGAGGACGCATCTCGGCTGAGGAAGTAGACTCATGTGCCAGTTGAGGGACAGTAGCTGTGCTATTTCCCAGGCGCAGCTCATGGTCTGGTGCAGGGCAGGCGCTCTGTGAGCAGTGATAGATCGTGTGTACATGATGTGATGCCACGCACTGCTCCCTTACAAGGATATTTAAGCCCCCCACATCAGTCCTTCGAAATAAATATCACTATCATCATCACTCCCCTTTTTAAAGAGGTGAAAAACGGAGGCACAGAGAACCCAATGGTCACCCACCGGGTGACAAATCATTTGAATTATTGTTCTAATTTTGTATTGCTACATATTGATGTCCTCCTAAGCTTGACAGCTTAAGACAACACATGGTTATGACCTCACAGTTTCTGTGGGTCAGGAGAATAGGTGAAGCTTAGTTGGTCTTCTCCTTCAAAGTCTTGTCAGGCTGCGATGGAGGGACTGGTTCTAGCTGCGATGTCGTCTCCAGCTTGACTGAGGGTGAATCCACTTCTGGTTCACATAGATGTTAGCCAAGTTCATTTTTCAGGCACCATTTGAATGATCAAAGCCAGCAAGAGATAGTACTCTTAGAAGACGGAGGCCTCAATCCTTCGTAATATGAATACTCGGATGATGTTTCTGTCCTGTGACATTAGTTAAAAGCAGGTCTCAATCTCAGCCTCCCTGAGGAAAGGTGACCATCCAGGGCCATCAGCACCATGGCTGGGGGAGGCAGTGTCACAGGGCCACCTGGGCTTGCTCACACTGCTGCTGTCTCAGCCTGGTTTGCACATGTGACTAAGTAGGAATTTATAGAGAAAAGAAGCGCAATCTTCACAGTTCCACAGGCTCTGAAGTCCCCTGTCAAGGTGTGGGTATCTGGCAAGGACTTTCCGGCTGTGTCACCCCTGGCACCAGTGAGAAGGGTGAGAGTGCAAGCACAGGAAGAGAGCAAGTGGGCACTGATCTTTCTTAACAGTCCACTCCTGGGATAACTGTGCCCCTCCCATGATAATGCTGTCCATCCTTTCATGAGGGCACAGGCTCTGACCCATCACTTCTTAATAGACCCCACCTCCCAAGAATGGTGCACGGGTTTTAGGCAACACAGTCAGATCATGCTATCTGGGAAGAGGTTGATGTGAGATTCAAAGTCAAGTAATTTGGGTTCAGAGTCTGGGGTCCTAACCAATGCCTACAAGGAAGTGTCTCTTGAATTCCAAGGGCAGTGTTATGCTGGTGAAGGTGCTACATTTTAGCCTAAACCAGCCTGAGTTCTAATCTTAATGCATCCTGTGGGCTTTGATGAGCCTCTTCCACCCCCAGTTTCTTTCTTTTCTCATGAACTATAAGTGAGATAATACATGCAGGAATCTGGTACAGTTCCTGGGATGTAGTAAAGAGTGTATATCATGGGTGCAGTTGGTGCTTACTAGGAGTCAGGAATCAGTACTTCCTGTGCGTGGGCTGAAGGAGGGCTGTCACCCTGATGGACAGGCAGCACCATCAGCTACGACCAAATCGTAACCTGTTAGAGCACAGAGCAGAGGGGACATTCTGAGTCCCTTCTCCTTAAAGTTCTGCCTTAGAGTGCTCAGTCAAGGAGTGGCCCTGTATTGAGGGGCAGAGGACAACAGCCAGAATCCTCTGTGGGTCTATTGTGAGCTGATCTGTACTGGTTCCAGCCAAGGTCATGTGGCCCAGAGGGGAATATAGTACCATGGCCAAGACAGTCTGCCAGTGGGCCAGGTTACTTTGTTTCTCTATGTGCCTTAGTTTTCCTATATGAAATGGTAATACTGAGCATGTTCTGCATAGGGCAATGCATCACAGAGCTATAGTACTTAAGTCAGGGCCTGTTACCCAGGTAGCACTCACTAAGCCTTAGCCATCTTAATAATTTTTTCACTGTGGGAGCAGCTAGCAGCTCTCAGTTTCAACAGGCTTGCTGTGTTGTCAAGTCTGTCCATAGCACTCAAGCTGTGTGTGTGGCCCTGAGGGGCACATTAGCTCTGTCCCTTGCATCCAGCTGACAGAGGCTTTTTACTGCATGCTGTCAGGTGGAAGAGTCATTTTCTGGTGGCCTTTAGTCCTTGTTTCCTGAGCTGCTCTGAAGTTTGAAGAGGTTGGAGTGGGAGGTGGGAGATGAGGTATGAGATGGGAAAGAGGTGTGCCCTGAGCTCACCATCCCAGTCTGACTGTGTCTCAGTTAGTTTTCTCTTGTTGCTGGGACAAAATACCCAATACTCAAAATTAAGGAAGGAAAGCTTTATTTAGCTCACAGTTAGTGGAGGTTTCAGTCCATAC
>NDGN011436322.1:0-10329 GCA_002564285.1 Tympanoctomys barrerae
AAAAAAAAAAAAAAAAAAAGATCTTTTTATTTATTTATTTTTATGTCTTTGGTATAGGGTCACACTACGCAACTCGGACTCATAGTGACCCTCCTGTTTTCAGCCTCCCCAGCGCTGGTGCCACTACGCACAGTCTCGGTGGCTGGTTCAGTGTGCCCAGGGGTGGTGCCGGTGTGGCGTGTGGTGTCTGGGCTCAAACCCCAGTCTCTGCGCTTGCCTAAGCAGGTGCTGAGCCCGCTGAGCTGAAAAGACATTTTTCAGGGCTTTTGTCTTTCTCATTTCATTCTCTAGGCTCTGCTAGATCTGACTTAGTGACTTAAATAGACTGAATTTTTGGGATAAACCTCTTCCTCATTTCTTTTTATCTGAAGAATAACTCCAACGCCCCTGGGAGAAGGGAAAAGTACAATCACAATTGGGCTGGTGCAAGCCCTTGGAGCCCATCTTCACCAGAATGTCTTCGCGTGTGTGCGACAGCCTTCTCAAGGGCCCACCTTTGGGATAAAAGGTACTTGTGGGGCTGCCCTGGGCCCCAAGGGGGCAGCTGCCTCTCCTTCAGTCCTCCCAGACCCACGAGGCCCACGAATGCTCAGGGGGTCTTCTGCTCACTCATATGTCGCCACCCCCCAGAGCCCGCTGTAGCAGTGCACTTGGTAAGACTCATCAGATCAGCCCACTCCTGTCACTATTTGACACTGCACAGAGGTGCTCTGGGATTGGAGGTACTTTTATTTGACCCTAATCATCCACTACCACAGTAATAATAAAGCTAATTGTAACTACATACTCTGCTCAAAGCCAGGCAGAGGTCGCCTGGTGGGAGTGAGAAGTGCCTGTCTCCCGAGCTTCTGCTCGGTGCTGGGCATTATGCTAAGCAGGGGTGCGTGTTACTCTGTTTCATCCTCCCTTGTGCGATGGTAGGATTGTTGTTTTATGATGGCAGCAGTGGGACTGCATTGTGAACTTGGTCACAAGCACCATTCATTACCAGGCCAGCTGTACCAGTTATTTCAACCTCCAACGCTGCATCATCTACACAGCGCTTGATTGGATGAGAACAGGATGTCACTTAACTCCTTGACCTTCAGATTTTCATAAAAACAGGGGCTTTTAATTAAAGCTATTTAATTACGAGTTCTTTAAGCTAGCTTTTGTGTTTGCTTGGTAACAGGACATCACATTCCTCTGTTCCAATAATTACCAGGAATGTTGACACCAGGCACCCCCGTGTCCACCACGTGTGTGCACCTGCAATGACTCGGTCCTGCCCTTGACTTGGTCTTGACCCCCTTTGACTCCAGAATGAGGCTTTTCCTGTGCTGCTCAGTGTGCTCTCTTATTTTTCTTATTGCAAAGTAACCTCATTGCGGGCTTCCTGCCTCACAGAAATAAAATCTGTATTCCAGATGTCTCACTAGGTGTGGCACCCTGCACACTTTTGACTGGCCTTTTGTTTATAATCAAATGGGCCATCAGACCTCTATTCGTAAGCTGTTTTCTAACATGTGTCACCTCTTCGGGAAGAATTGGAGGCTCTGTTAGTGTGTGTAGCTTAAATATTCCTTCCCTCTTTTCTTTTTATTTTTAAAGCCAGAGTAGGCTTATGAGAGTAGGAAACTGAACAGGCTTGCCTTTATGTAACTGTCAGCTGGGTCTTTGAACATGTTAGGAATCACGGGGAACCTTTTCTAAAGATAATGAGTAGGTATATGTGTATGTGTTCACAGTTTGTCACTTAGACTCAGATTTCAGCTGAGAGACTATTCAGCACGAACAAGATCAAGTGTTTTAGCATGCTACAAGAAAATTAGAAAACAATCGAATCTGTCCAAATGATGATACACAGTAAACAAATAATCTGCTTAGTGGTTACCTAAGTCGTTCTGCCTGAGCTCGCGCTGAGCCCCTCCCCTTGGTCTGTCCCCTAGGTGGCGCTGCAGGAGGCGGCTACTCCCAAGTGGTTCCTATGGAAGAGGTAAAGCAGTGCAGCCCCGGGAGCACCAGTCCTGTTATAGCTTCACTATAGCTTTTTTCCTCTAGAGATCAACATGTTTCTTAGATAGCTTAGAGAACAAATGACTTGTTTCTCAGCAAGAAAAAAAAATATTAATATGTAAACTTGTGACAGAATTTGGTTCCTGTCTGGCTTTTGATGAGAATGATTATTTTAAGCAAGTGGTCAAATGAAATACGATATTGAAAAGCACCAGTACGCAGTGAATTCAGAGTCCTGACAGATGAGAACGATGTGTGGAGACGCCTCACTCGCTGTTAGGGAGTGTGTGCTTAGGACCCTTGTGGTTTCAGGCCAGTAGTGGGGCGCCTGGGCCTCTGGTTCTGCATTCAGGAAGAGGTGCGCTCAGGCCTGACAACCCCTCATCTGCTTACAGATGGAGCCCCTAGCTCCTGCTGGAGCCCCTAGCCACACTGCCACCAGTATAGCATTGGTGTTAACATGGGGAACAATTTGGCTGTCAAAAAGGAAGGCTGGAAAGACCCAGGGCAGCAGGAGACTGACGTGACTTGTGTTCTTTCGTAGTTCAACCTCCACCTCACTGGTGACATCCACGCCATCACTGCGGCCAATAACCTTGTTGCTGCAGCCATCGATGCCCGCATGTTCCATGAACTGACACAGACAGACAAGGTAGGGTGCTGGGGACTTCAGAGGGCAGAAACCTCACGTTAGCGCTGGCCCCTCGGGTACCAACACAGGTAACAAGGCACTGGGAGCCCCCTCACCTAAAAGCCCTTTTCCTGCTTTTTCTTAAGGCTCTTTTTAATCGTTTGGTTCCATCAGTAAACGGAGTAAGAAAGTTCTCTGACATCCAGATCCGAAGGTTACAGGTAAGGTTTTTGCTTCTTTGTTTGTGGTGGTTCATGAAATCTGGTGATCGATAAGGAAGTAACCGTCCTTAGAGCAGCTTATTTTGCATCTGGTTATATCTATTATGATAGGTCTTATAGATGGCAAGGGCAGGTGCTAGTGGTTGTCTCATTTATTTCTAGTTATAAGTGGTTAGTCTTGGAATAGAGCATTAGCCGCCTGCCCCAGCTAAGAGAGAACTGCTGCTTCAGTTATTGGGTGGATAAGAGTCAAGGTGCAAGAAGGCCGGCCAGATAGCTCAGCGAACTAAATTTCCTGCTTAGGCAGAGCGCAGCGGCTGGGGTTCAATCCCCATGCTCGGCTAGCCCCACCCCTGGGGCACGCTGAGACAGCCATTGAGCCTGGGTGTGGTGGTACAGGCTTGTAGTCCCAGCACTTGGGGGACTGAAAACAGGAGGATCTCTATGAGTCCAGTCTACATAGTGAGGCCCGTAGACCCTGTACTAAATACATTAAAGGGGGGCGGGGTGCAAGGCTGGGAGGTTTTGCATGGAATGTGTGAAGTCCTGGCATTTATTCCTACCACCTCCCTCCCCCCAAAAAATGGACAGAATGGCATCATGGCAACAGATAGGACTTTTAGAGCTTGAGTCCCTGTTCTTCCCTTATTCGGACCTTGTGCTCCTCTGTGACACAACTTATAAAGGGAGGGTGGTGACACATCTCTTGCTCTGCTATGTCAGAGGGTTAAGACAGTGATAGTAGACCTCTTGCCACTTTCGTGATACAGCCTCTTGCAGCACGCATGCTGGAGGTTTGCCTCCACTGGGGTTAAAGGAATGATTACTTCTGTGTTTTATATGAATTTCTCTACCAAATATATAGTTACTAAGCATACGCTAAACTACATGAACCAGAAATCCCACTCCCAGGTTTTTACCCAGGAGAAATGAAAACTTGTATTCACATAAAAACCTGAATATGAGAGTGTTTAGTGACCTTCTGGAAATTCCGCCAAACTGAGAATATAAATGTTCTTCAGTGAATGAATAATTGAACAAAGTGGGGTACATCCATAGAACAAAAGCAGTCAGCTCACTGCCTTTTATTCTATGGATGTACCCCAGTTTGTTCAAGTCACTTGACCAAATGTGAGAGGTTGTGCTGCCGGGGTGGGGGGCAGTCTGAAAGCTGTGTGCTCCTGTGTACTGTGACACCCTCAGTAAGAAATGGTAGTAAAAGAGGATGTCAGCATATGCCCAGTTACTCCGGAAACAACTGTAAAGGAAGAACCCTGGGGAGTTTTAAAAATAATGCTGAAAAGAAAGAGAATACTGAAAAACACATTGCTGAAGAAGAAAAATTTTAATGATTTATTCTTTGACAGCACGGAACACGTAAACATTCAGTGCATGGTTCATACTGCTTATTATCAATAAACTATTCAATTTATTTTTAATTCTTTGAAGTTTTTTTTTTTTTTTTTTTTTTTTTTTNTTGTGGACCCGGGAATCAAACTCAACCCCTTGTGCTTGCCAGGGAAGCACTTATTCTACTGAGCTATTTCCCCAGCCCCTGTTGTTATATTTTGATGCGACACAAACATGGAGTTCCCTTTTACCCAGATGCCTGTTTATATTTTTTGTGTTCCTTCATACTACTTTGAAGTTTTTGTTTGTGTTTGGTGGTGCCAGGGATTAAGTGCAGGGAGTTGTGCATGTCAGGCAAACACAGTACCACTGAGTTATGTCCCTTGTCCCTTGCTTTACAGTTCTGTACATGGGCATTTTGTGTGTGTTGAGGTGGACCATTGAGAGCAGTTAACTTTTAAGCAGTTTGGCATTCCTTAACTTATGTTGCATTTGTACTGCAATAAACCTTCTAGGTCATTTTTTATACCAGTTATAGTCTGTGAGGTCACAAGGTATCATGGGAAGAGAGACAGCTTCTGATTTTATTTCTGCTAGTGGAAGTTCTGTTGTGCGGAGGAGAAAAGCTCTAGGATTTTACCCTGAGACTTTTCCAAGGGTATGGCAACCCCTGAAGGGACAGCATGAGAGCCTGAGCCTCCTGCCCTTCTGTCTTGTGTCATGCATGCGCATAGGGCTTGGTTGAGAGCCTGCTATAACAGCAGATCCTTAGCGGGGTGACTAGGGGCTTTGCTGGCCTCTGTAAACAATGGCTTCTGGAGCTTTCTGACAGGCTAGTGAGTGGCCAGCTATGGAAATCCATCCAAGGGCAAAAACAGGTCCTGGTAATGCAAGAAAGAAACCTTGACAGAATGGGTCTTGCAAGGGCCCACTTGGTAATTACCACGAGTTAGAAGAAAAGAAAACATTATATATGGGTTTCCCATTTTAGAATTTGCCCTGAGTAGACACTGTAAATCAATAAATAAAGTTTCCAAATTCTGTGAGAAGCAAAATAAAAATCCTTTTGGGGTCTTTCAGAACAATGAGAATTCAGTAAAATATAGCACTATGTAAAAACCATGTGAAATCTTTACATTGATCTTTACATTGATTTTTATTGATTGATACTAATTTCTGCCCTATTAAATCTACATACATACATACATACATACATACATACATACATTTATTTGCTGTGCTGGGGATTAAACTTACAGCTTTGCATGTGTTAAGAGCTCTGAGGCTACAGCCTCAGCCCCTCGTTTCATTTAAATTAAGCTTCTTATCTGATTAAAACTCTTTCTGTGGGGGAGCACA
Organism: Tympanoctomys barrerae; assembly: GCA_002564285.1. Classification (NCBI taxonomy): domain Eukaryota; kingdom Metazoa; phylum Chordata; class Mammalia; order Rodentia; family Octodontidae; genus Tympanoctomys; species Tympanoctomys barrerae. Next base: position 5,557 of record NDGN011436322.1, read on the forward strand.
TGCTTAGCATGCATGAAGCCCTCGGTTCAATCCCCAGTATCACCCTGCCACCCCCAAGTCTTTGTGTATTGCTATTCCTTTCCATCTGTCTGGGAATACTGAGTCGATGTGCATCTGTGTCTTAACTTCTTGTTTAAGACTGGGTTGAGGGAACTGGGGAGATAGCTCGGTGCCCCAAGTCCCTGCCTGGCAAGCACAAGGTCCTGAGTTGAAACCTCAGCACCAAAAAAAAGGTAAGTCTTAATGACAGGGTTGAGGGTAGTGCCTCTGGTGCTTGACTGTGGGGCAGATGTGCCAATATCTGTACCTTTGTGACTGGGTAGTAGCCTCTAGGTCTGGCAGTGGGACCACAGTTTTTCCTGCTGAATGTAAGACAGTTTGCATTTCCTAGAAGAGACTCTTGTCTTGAAATAGAGGTTAAATCTTTAAAAGATTATTATGCTTCCAGTTGTCTTATGTTTTAATTTCCTACTTCTTCAGAGACTAGGCATTAAAAAAACCGACCCCACCACACTGACAGATGAAGAGATCAACAGATTTGCAAGACTGGATATTGACCCAGAAACCATAACATGGCAAAGAGGTACCAGACCAGGACTTCCGCCCCCTGGGCCTTAGGTACACTGCACGCCCCTCACTCTCCAGGAGAGTTATTCACACGTGCAGTCCAGAAGCTTGTGGGTGGGTATTTTCATGATATGGCATGACCAAGACGGTGACATTGCTTGTTTGTCTTGCTGCCTCTGTCTGTGTCTCCCCTACTGGCTGTCATCAGTTTTTCTTTGTTGGAAGGGTTGAACATTTTGCTGTCTATTCAGTGTTGATTGAGATAAAGGTGGTTGCAAGGAAATTCATGCATAGACCAAAAATAACATTTTTCAAGTTTCATTTTATGCAAAAAGTTTTGGTGTCATATAAAGTAGAGAAATTATGTTTAATCACTTCTTGAATCATGTGTGCCCTTTATTCTCAGAACTTTCATCTGGCATCAGTGAGTTGGTTTTGCTTCAGCGTTGCTAATCATTTATACCTCATTTTGTTAAAGTCTCTTGTAACAATTTAGGTAGGCTTCAAGGGTTTGGTGCATCACATTTTACTGAGTGAGCTGCCTGGCTTCACTGCCATATGTTGCTTTCCTTTATGTCCAATTAGCATGGCTTAAAATTTTATTTTTTACCAACAGTATATCCATCTATTTTATATTGAGAAATTGTCGTCATCATACAGAATGCAGCTGAAGGCCAGTGCATGGGCTGTTCTCATTATTTTTATTGGCATGGCAACTGCTAATAACTCAAACCACACTGGTATTTCTCCCTTTGCCTCAATAGCTTTAAATAAATGGTATAATATTTTCTAAGGAATAAGCTAAAAATTTACTTTGAAAGTTTAGTGTCTCGTTAACTTTTCCTTCAATTTGTGTCTTAATTCATGCTCTCCAGAACAGTAAAGGCAGACCCACTCACCCCGCACCGCCTGTGTCTTCCCCAAGGAAGGATTACATCTATTAACTGGCTGTGCTATGCAGAAAAAGCATAATTATGATAACTATATACTGTAGTCTTTAAAAAATTCAAGAATTGACTCCAGTGATATTATATCCTTCACTTAAGGGAGTGTGCATAAGTATGTGTCCAAGTGCTATAGAATATTCTGCTTTTGGTGTTTAAATTATTATAGTACTGGTGCTGGGGACTGGAGATTGCACCTGTGTGCTAGGCATGTGTGCTAGGCATGTGTGCTAGGCATGTGTTCTGCCGCCATGGAGTGCTTGCCTAGCGTGTGTGAGGCCCTGGGTTTGGTCCCTAGTACTGTGTGTAGTGGGAAGGTGTTGTCTTTGACCCCTTTAGGTTATTGATTTCGTGGGGATGGTACCAGGAATCGAGCTCAGGACCTTGTGCTTGCCAGGCAGCTGCTGTACTGCTGCACTAAATTCCTGGCCTAGAACATTGATTTATTTTGTTTGTTTGCTTTGGGGGTTTTTTGGGGGGAGGGTGGTCCTTTGCTTTTTTTTTTTCTATTTTGTGTTGTGCAGCATTTCACACTGAAATGGGAACTCCTATTTCCCCTCTATACTCACTACTCTCCAAATGTTGTTTCTGATGCCAGATGTCTTGGCTTTTTCTCCAAGAACAATTCAGTTCAATTCCGTAGCAGGTACTGGCTGGGCAGTCTATGAAGAAATCCAAGTCTGTCACTATCTGGAGCAGACTCTTTGGTTCAAGGACAGAGTATGACAAGAGTGCCCCACTCCAGATGTCAGTCCCAAGTCCAAGTTGTCACCTTCTGACAAGTTGGCTGTAAATGGAGGTCCCTGTGACCTTCTTGGGTTTGATCATTTGGCAAATTCAACCTATTCCTCAAGGAAAAATCTATGTTTATTGGTTTATTATGAAAATTGCAGCTCAGGATTAGCTAGAGGGAAAGTGTGCACGGAGTATGTGACCTGGTGGCTTGGAGTTTTCACCAACCTGGCAGCTCGCCCATCTCCCTTCCCTTATCTCCTCCCTGGGGTTGTCCGTGGCGCTGGAACTCCGAGTGCTCTTGACTGAAGCTCCTCTCCAGGATACCAAGGCACCTGTGGCACTTCATTAGCATAATTTTAAGTATGCTCGAATGGGCTTTATTCTGAGGCACATGATACTTCTATGACCCTTAAAATTCCACATACTCCAGGAGCCCTGTGGCAGGAACCCAGGACAAATACCCAAGATATCTGCTGTTAACCCCAAAATTTTAGTGATGGCCTGAAATGTTAACTAGGGTTAGTGCTGGGAGTTGATTTTTGCAATGTTTTCAGCGCTAAATAATTAGATGGCTGTTTGGTCATCAGAATAGAATGTTGTAAAGGAAAGGCCTGGCCTTTTACCTGCCCTGTTGTAAGTTGGCGGCTCCTGTCCCCCTCAGAGGTGTGAGGTCAGTGAGGCACTGCAGCCCACCTCTCACCACCCCTGCCACCTCAGAGCAAGACCACAGAATTGGCCTTTTGAAAAGTGGGGTGTTTTTTTTGTTTTTTTATAGTATAAAATATACTTTAAAATAGGCTCTAGATTTCTAGTTCATTGCTTGGATTCTTGAGAAAGAATGAAATTTAGCCTTTTCACATTTTGTTGTTTTAAAAATAATTATTATACATTTGTGGTATGTGAACATTATTAATATTACTATTATTTTGATTTTTGGTGGTACCCAGGGACTGAACACAAGATCTTACGCTTGCCAAGCAAGCACTTATGCCACCGAGCTATCTCTCCAGCCCCTGTGAACATTATTTTTTTAAGTCCATATTCTAGCTTTGCCATCAACTAATATTTGAAATTAAATTAGACATCTTGCTGTAACACTTTGTCATTTTATGGTCTTTTTGATACTAAAAATTGTTCTGTCTTCCCCCTGCATCGTAGTGTTGGACACCAATGATCGGTTCCTGAGGAAGATCACAATCGGGCAGTCCCCAACGGAGAAGGGCCACACGCGCACGGTAACCGCCCGCCCCTCTCACAGGCGCGCGTCTGTGGGCTGGAGCCTCTCCTCCCCCGTCCTCTGCCATGCCAGGTGTTGTTCTGCCTTCTCCCTTTTAAAATGGAAGTGAGTGGGTGTGGTATCGAGCACTCCTGACAGCTTTTGCAATAAATCCCCTGTGTCACCTGTGTTCTCCCCACCCCCCAGCCTTTCTTTCTGGAGGTGGAGAGCCTCAAGTGAACAGCATTGCACATAAATTGATGAAAATTGCTTTTCTTTTGTGATCATTTGGCAGTGTATCTCTTCAATGTAAGCGCTTCTGTGTTGTCCCTTGTATGTTAGGGAAACCAGAACCTCAATTCCAAGCAGCTTACATGAGGATAAAGTAGGCTACTGGTCAGACTAGAACATTTACTTTTAAAAATTGACTGATTAAGGCCTTAGAATAATTACCACGTTTTGGTTTGCGAGGATTATTGGCATTATGTTCCTTAGTAGTATTGTGCTATTGCACTCTTTGAAGGTATTTATTTACACCTTGATGCCCCAGAGGATGACTTGTGCAGTTCTCACTTGCATTTTAACTCAGAAGTTTTGTTCCTCACCTTCTGTGGCCCCAGGCTCAGTTTGACATCTCTGTGGCCAGTGAAATCATGGCCGTGCTGGCTCTGACCACCTCTCTGGAGGACATGAGAGAGAGACTGGGCAAGATGGTGGTGGCTTCCAGCAAGCAAGGGGAACCCATCAGGGCCGAGGATCTGGTGAGTGCCCCCACAGACACCCAGGTGTCGCAGGTGCCACTGCCCTGCAGTCTCCCAGTGATTACTGATTGCAGAAATTATCTACTTAAGATGTTGCAGTAAACTCATCAATTCAGCCCAGTTTTGCTAATTATAGACTAACTGAAATCTGTCAAGTACTGGGCAGTGATTCTAGTGCAGTGTGCTCCGGGTGGCTCAGGAGTCTCTGTCCTGTGCGTGTCTCACGGGCACATTTGTGTCTTGAGTGTGCGGAGCACGTGGAGTCTAAGTGAGCCTCTTGTAGCTGAGCTTGCAGTCCACCCAGGCCTCCCCATGACACTGCGCTCCTTGCCTGAGCCCCTCTTATCACTGGATGTGTTGGCATCACATTCATGCTGAGGGCCACAGTTGGGATGACACGTGAGCCAGTGACGGATGGTCCTGCCAGGCTGGCTGTCCACATCAGGGTTATAGCTGAGCTCACTGCATGGTAATAGACTTTAAAAAAAGAGGGGCTGGGGAGATGGCTCAGTGGAATAAGTGCTTGCCTGGCAAGCACAGGGGCCTGAGT
>NDGN011436326.1:0-11218 GCA_002564285.1 Tympanoctomys barrerae
AGAATAAGTGCTTCCCTGGCAAGCGCAAGGGCCTGAGTTAAATCCCCAGTTCTGCCAAAAAAAAATTTTTTAAAAATAAAAATTCTACCGCTCAGTAATTAGCATGTTGGGTTGGGGAGATAGCTCAGTGGTACAGTGCCTGGCTGGTAAGCACAAGGACCTGAGTTTAACTTCCTGGAACTCCCCCACCCCCAAAAATCACAATCCCCCCTGAATGAATTTCTAATTTTTTTTCTTGTTCTTTTACCATTTTGTATTCTCTCTGGTTTTTTTTTTTTTTTTAAATGTATTTACTATAGGATCTACAGGGTCTTACTACATGGATCAGACTCATAGTGATCCTTCTGTTTTCAGACTCCCAAACATTGGAATTACAGGTGAGCACCACCATACCCAGTCTCAATCATGTCTCAGTGGGCCCCTGGGGCGGGACCAGCATGGCACACAAGGGTGTACTCTCTTAAAAAAAATATATCACCATGCCCATGAGTCATCTTTAAAATAATGTAATGATTAACAGCACAGAGTCAGAGCAACACTACCTGCCTTCAAGCCCACCAGCTTTGCTTCGAGTAAATTCTATCTGGCAAATAGAATCACTGAGCTCCTGTTTTATAAGGCCCAGTGCTAGTTACTATACAGCATCCAAAAGTAAGCAGCTGTCCAGAATGAGCTTATTACCCAGAGGCAGAGAAAGATGTATAAATGAAATAAATATCATGGTGGAAATATAGACACTATATACAAGGGAAAGCAGAGGAAGAAGTGATTTTGTTTCCCAACAAAGTCCAGAAACATGATTTTGATACATAAAGAATGGACAAACAATGCTCATCGCTTTCTCCATTTGTACCCCATTCCTATTTCCTGTGTGTTCTAGGGTTTAGGTGACCTACTCGCTCACCCCACCTTCTTCTAGAAAGGGAGGGACCACGCTTGTCATGAGTGTGCGTAATCTGTGTGTTACTAAAGATTGTGGAGTCCCCACACTATCACAGGATGTGACTTCAATGGATGTAAGTCCTATCCATCTCACATGAGCATTCTGCCTTTCCTGAAGGCCTAAATGAAATATCCAGTCTCCCACAAGGCTTTCTATGACTTTTTTTTTTTTTTTTTTTGCCAGAAGAAATCTTACTCTCTTCAGGTTTCTACAGATTTACCCCTACCCTGTCAGCGAGCTCTGCTCTGAAACAGTTCTGTCCACACGTCTCTTCAACAGACTCAGTTCCTCTGATGGCCAGAAGACTCCCAGCACCTCTGTGTACGTCTTGCACTATCTCCTGAAAAGTGGTCACTCACTAGTGGACTAGAACTCCTGGCTTAAGTCAAAGAAGGAATGTATCAGCTCAAAGAAGGGGTTATGACTTTGGGGTTACTATTTATATGGTTTCCAAAACTGACTAGTAATTTGTTTCTAAATAATCTTTGCTTTGGGGTAGAATTTATAAACATTGTCTCTGTTGAAATTTCTTATCTATTAAAAAAAAATAATTGGTCTTTTCTGCAAGGCCCTCAAACACATTTATTTTCAAAGTATCCTTATTTGCTATTTCTAACATTAGGTGCATCTATGTTTTCCTCTCAGTCCTGTGTTTCTGCAGCTTCTTCAGTCTCCTAACTTTTTGCTATACAGTGTCACGTATTGCTAGGAAAAGATACCCATTTCCTTTCTTGGGCTGTGAGCACTGAGAGCAGAGTCAGATTAAATTACAGCAGAGCTGGGTGGGGGCTGGCTATAGCTTTGGTGAAAGCCAGTTCTCCACTAGCTTCAAATGTTCCCTGCCGGGCATGGTGGCACACTCCTATAATCCCAGCACTCAGAAGGCTGAGGCAGGAGGATCAGGAGGATCGTTGCAACTTTGAGACTAATCTGGGCTACAAAATGAGCTCAAAGCCAACCTGAACTGCATAGTGAGACCCCTGTCTCAAAAAGGAAAAAAAAAAAAAAAAAAGCCAAGAGCAAGATCAGAATGGTCCTTCTAGCAGGATCTGGGGTCTGAGCAGAGCAAGACTCAAGAGACCTCTCTCTGGGCCACATGGCCCAGCCACCAGCTCTATGTCCTGCTGTGGCATTCTCTTTACTCCTGGTGGCCACTGTTATGTGCTCAGAGAAGGATCTCCTTGCTTTGCAGAGTTCTTTTCTTCCCCTGCCCTACTCAGATTTCACTGTCCTGGACTGCTGCCAGGTGCTCAGGTATGCAAGGAAGGCCCTGTCATACCTAGAAGAGAGGAGGGCCGGTGCCTTTCTCAGCTTCCTGCCCTGCCCTGCGTCTTCTGTTCATGGTGACAGTGCCTCATGGAGAAGGACATGTGCTTGCTTGGTGCATAGGTGGCCTTCCAAAATTTCTGTGAAGTTCAGCTATTCTCTCCCCTTAACCTCATCTATGGTGGGTTTGCCCCTCCTCCTGCCCCCATGCTACAATAAAAACAGCCAAGCATCATTCCTCTCCTCCTAGGACCAGCTCATCCCTTTCTGGAACTTACTTCAAGTATACTACTTTGCATATATTTGCATAAATATGTATTTACACAAATGTATATATTTGTGTTCACCATGTTTATTTCTTATCTAACTTATTCCTGGACTCAGGGTAACAATGACCATGTATTATGACATTGCAGCATCTTAGAATAAATAAAGTCCTTCATCTGGGGCTGTAAGAATGGCAACTGACACCCTTCTTGTTTCCTTGCCCACTTCCTAGAACTGATACCACAGTCTAAGGAGCACCCTGTGCACCCCATCTCCTCTGTGGGATGAAAGGAGGGACTGTGAGGAGGCCAGCTCCACTGAACACTGCCCTGTTTGTGTCTGTGCAGACACGTGGCAACACATGGGGCAGGGAACACTCCTCCCCTCTGGGAAAAACACCAACGCTAACATAGGTTTTGGCTAAGACCGGCCACCCCTCCCAGGCTCTTCTCACACTGTCTGTTCCCCACATTCTGGGCCCAGCTATCCATGGAACTGGAATGGCCAACTGCAGCCAGCCAGAGGGCCAAGGGTGTGCGCTAACTGGAAGGGTGGACTAGGTTGTGACTACATAGGAAAAAATCCTTATTGCTTCTCTGTCTCAGCATGGTTCTTAAAAGTCAGGCTTGAACATGGAATGGGTTCTCCTTTTGTCTTCAAAATGTTTGTCTTGTGAATCAGTAACCACGTTTCTCAAATTATATACTGCTTAATGGATAAGAGCTGTATATATGGAAGCTTACTTTCTCCTGAGAGTAGAGAAATACCTGCAATACAATAGGCTGGTTATAAAAGCTACTTTATTTTCTCTTGGTGTTATCCTCACTCCCAGGTACCACTTATGGAATTGGAAGTCTAATATTGTATCTAAACTGGAAACACATTCTAAGACCAAATAAATCCCACACCAATCATGACAAGCCATGTAAGAAAAAGGCTTTTCTTACAACTCCACCACTGTATCAATAAGGTACGCATGTATTCCATCAAATATACAAACAGTACAGAGGGATTAAAGATAACCAACAGCCACAACTCTTGATACTGTCTTGCTTGCTGGGTTAGGCAGGTAAATAGGCAACAACGACAAGGTGTGAATCAGAGCTGGAGACTAAGAGCACTTGAAAGACCAATGATTAGAAGGCAACCAAATGGGATAAATCTCATTCAAGGTCCTGCAAAGGCCAGAATGTCTCTGGATCAAAATAAAACAAACATTTTCATAATGTACATTATCTATCTATCTATCTATCTATCTATCTATCTATTTATTTATTTATTTATTTTACTGGGAATTGAACCTTGTGCTTGCCAGGCAGGTGATGTGCCATGATCTACATCTGGCCCAGAAAGGTTTTGGTTTTTGTTTTTAAGACAGGGTCTCACCATGCAGTTCAGACTGGCCTTGAGCTCACTTTTCAGTCCAGGCTGGTCTCGAACTTGCTAGGTTCCTCCTGCCTGAGCCTCCCATTTCTAGGAAGCACAGGTGCTATACGTGTTTCAGATAAGGCTGTCACTGGATGGCTCTGCATGTAAGGGAGTCTTATGACACCCATCCCTGAAACTGAAATTATTTTGGTATGTGATGAGGACAGGGTGAAAAATTCCCATAAAGCTAACTCAGGAATCAGCCTATGAACTAAATTCATAGAGATTGAAATTTAATCTGTTCTTTTGAGGAGGCTAACATTGCTGGCTAAAAATGCACCTGGCTGACCTCACTGAACATACTTATGTAGGCCAGAAGTTCTTGGCCTGGTCTTAAAACTTTCTTGGAACTATACCAGGGTAGAGGTAAGCTATGGCTTTCCTTGCTCACTACTTGAAGGATGTCTTGTAAGTTAAAAAAAAAAAAACCAAAAAAACAAAAAACCTCAATATCAAATATGTTTATTTTCATATTTCTTCTATGCTTCAGCACTTCTTTAGTACAAAAGAGTGGCAATGGATTCTAAACTCTTAACAGGAAAAGACTAAGTTCTGAAATCTGATACCAAAACTACAACCTGTCCCAGGCTAAGCCAACTCTGTTCCCATTTAAAGAACATAGAAACATGTTTGGGACTCTCTTCAATCTCAGGTTTCCAAGACACTGCACTCTTCTTATGTCCTCTATATTTTCTTCAGGCCCATCCTGGAGTTGATCCACTTGGTTGGAAGTCCCTGTTTCCCCAAGTGTCACTCAATAGTCATACAGATGTGGTCCCTTACGAGAGAATTAGCCAAAGATACTCCATCTCTTGTCCCAACCTTCTTTTCCTTTTTGAAAAAGGAGATGATCTAGATCCATGCTAATACAGTAGGTACTAATAATACAGTATATGGCTAATGAGTACTAGAAATATGTCTAATCCCAATCAAGACTGCAAAGGATGTAAAGTATTTTATTAATAATGTCTATACTCAGCATAGTAGTGTTGCAGGCAGCCGAGTTAGATAGAAATATTGTAGGTAGTCAGACAGGGTCAGGCCCTTAAAGGAAATAACAACACCCAGACGCCTTACAACTGTGGGAGGGATGGATGCTCCTGCTGTAAATCAAACCTAAAGACTGGCATACAGGATTGCTCATTACTCAGGAAGAACCATTGTCTGAAGGCCACCAGATAAGGTCCTGTTTTACATTCATGTCTGCTTGTTACATGACTCGCTATCCCATTTGGTCCTGAGCCTAATCAATTTTACCTGAGCAATGGTGCTTGTAATCCCATTGGTTGACCATGGTTTTGTCCCACTCCACATCCACCTAAGCGAGTTCCCCCTTTTCTCCATCTTAGTCCTGAATGGTTTTACACTACAAAAACCCCTGGAAGAAACAGTTTCCCAGGGAACTACCCGCTTGGGCACCCCTCCTGTCCATCTCTTGGACAGGAGCTTTCTTTCTCTCAATAAATATATTCTGCTCATAACCTCCATTTGTTCCTAAAGTTCATTCTTCGGTTTTAGAGAACACAACTTGTCCAAGTCAGGTCGGGAGATCATTTTTCCCTGTGTCATTTGGAGGTCACTCACCTGAGTTTAGTTTTTCTCCCTGTATCAGTGGCACATGCTTATAATTCTAGCACTCTGAGAAGCTGAGGCAGGAGAATGCAGAGTTTGACCCCAGCCTGGAAATTCAGAAACGCTGTCTCAAAATAAAAAAATGTAACAGGGTCTAGGATATAATCAGTTTAAAGGTTATATACATTCAATCCCCAATACTGAAAAAAAAATTTCTATATTCATCATATATTAAAGTAATATTTCAGATATATTGGTTTAAACAAGACATATAATTAATTTCACCTGTCATACTTCTTAAAAATGTTTCTAATAACTTAAAATTGCATATGTGGCTTACATAACATTTCTGTTGGCAAGCGCTGTCCTAAACAGGAAAGTTTTGGTCAATACAATGTTAGTCTGAAGAGCTGGAGTTCATTAACTGCTACAGTAGTTATACTTGGTCCATGACATTAAAAAAAGCTACAGCCCATCGTTGAGCTTCATCTGTTCCTTCTCTTCCTGGCACCAAATATGGCAGAAACGCTCACTGCACAAACTGAAGTATTAGCCAAAGCTCTCAGAGTTCATTCAAGAAGCTAAAAATGATGAGTAATTTTAAAAAGATGATAGAAGGATTAGAATGGAATTGGGCACTTTCATGATGCTCAGTTTGAATACGCAACAAGACCATCTAGAGAAACAGTCCAGAAGTTCTTAAAGTCAGTAGCCGCTCATGCTCCCCGGCCCTACATGGCCCCAGAGAGCTCCAAGTGCAGGGGAATAGTGTGTCTGCTGGGTTACAAGTCTGTGGCTTGGCAGAGATCACCATGAGCTAGGCCGAGCTGGCCAACAGAGCCAGGCAACGGGAGGAAAGGATGAATTGCACAGAGTGAGATATTTAGAGGAAGAGAGGGTGGGGCAGAGCAGACGCCAATGTGCATTTTTTTGAGCTAAGAGCTTGCCAAGTCTTAAACAAGGGTAAAGATCACCAAGAAGAACAAGGTAACCAGAGTCTGATGAAACTGGAGGATGTGTACAATTAGGAAAATTTATGGGCATTCTTGATACATTGGCAATAACTCACACTATTCTAGTCCTTCAAGAAAGCAAATGGTTCCAGTAACTTGTTAAATTTATTTCCTAAAGTCCAGTTTGAATCACAGAACTAGCATTAATTTTTTTAACTCTCAAATGCTGAACTAATTTTATGAATGGACAATAAGCTAAAGATCCCAATTTCATATTTAAATCCTATAGTTTGGTTACATGGAACTGCTGAAAAGTCATGACAAACAAGTCACTACAATTTTGGAGCCTACCACTTTAGGGTAATTGCAACATCCATGGATGAATTCTTATTTGAATCCAACTGGGAAGATTATAAAGATTAATTTTAGCTGGGTATGGTGGTTTCTGTCTGTAATCCCAGCACTCTGAAAGGTTGAGGCAGGAGGACTAGACTAAGTCCAGCCCAGGCAGTTTAGCAACCTAGTGACATTTCCTCAAAGAGGGGGAAATGGGGCTAGCAGTTTGTTATAGTGGTGAAAGCCTATAATCCCAGCGTGGTGGAAGACAGAAGCAGAAGATCCCAAATTCAAACCTAGCCTGGGGAGCTTAGCAACTTAGCAAGACCCTGTCTTGTAATAAAAAGGGTTGGTGTGTAATTCTGTACAAAGGTCTTGGGCTCAATCCTCAGTCCTGAAAAAACAAAACAATAAAACCAAAAACCTAATTCTACAGATTTTGGAAATATTTCTCGAAGAGGAAGGCCAGTCAAGAGGAAAGTCATGTCCCACTGGAAAGTATGTCCCACTGCCCCACTATACCTTTGTCATTCTGTTTAATTTTAAAATCATGGCTTTCCACTGTTAGCTTTTTCTTTTAAGCCACTCAGCTATAATTTCTACAGTGACTACCAAAGCTCCCTGTGGCATTTAGAAAGGAGTTAGTGTAAATAAACACAGAGCCAGTACACCACTAAGAATATAAAAAGCCACCATAATATACACATTGAGCACTTCTACTGTTACTTCTGATGACGCTTGATATGACAAAAAAAAGTGAGAAAACTTCTGACTCTTTAGTCCCAATTTCAGTTCACTTCACCTCTTCCTTGCTGAAGTTCCAAGCACTGTCAGCATGCCCAATTTAGCTCACTCTCTTGTGAGGCTCAGGATTTTTTAGTGGTGGGAGAGAAACCCAGTTCTAGGTAGAACCCCACTCAGTCAAAACAAAACCACCAGTTTCTGGGCAGATTCTGTCTCATTTGTGGCAAAAGAATGTTTTTAGAGAAAATCGGTCTACTAGCATTGGACAGGTACTAAATGGTCTAAAGAACTGGATGTCCTGTAGTCACATACAAAATATGTTCAATTTTCAGGACTACACTTTCAAATTCTAGAGTATATCTGTGATCTAGAAAAATATCTTTAAAATTAGCATCTTGACTTACATAACACTCTGCCTAAACACTGATTTCTTAATTTTTCTTTTCTTTCAGGGTTTCACTATCCATTTAAGCCAGCATTGAAGTCACTTTGTATCCTAGGCCGGCCTCAGCTTGCAATGATCCTCCTGCCTCAGCCTCCCAAATGCTAGGATTACAGGCTTGTGCCACCATACTCAGCTTTGCCTTCTTGATTCTTGCAGGTACATTTTCCCACAAGAGTTTTTAAAACTTAGATGTGTGTGTTCCCCTACTAGGGACTGAACTCAAGTCCTTCTGCCTGCTAAGCACATACTGTGACACTGAGCTACATTGTTAGGCCCAAACTTAGGTCACTGTTGTTGATGGAGGTATGTTTCTCCAAAATTCGTATGTTGGAGCCCTAACTCACAAGGACCATTTGGTACTTGGAAACAGAACCCTTAGGGAGGCGAATAAAATAAATGAGGTCAGAAGGGTGGATCTGTACCCTGTTATGATTTATGCCTTTATAAAAAGAGGAAGAAAAAACCAGCAAGACTGATTCAGCTGAGACAGGAAGATCCACGTGAGGCCACGGTGAGAAAGCAGGGTCTATAACCAGATAGAGGGGTGTCACCAGAACCCCACCACAATGTGACTTTGATCTTGGACTTCTGGCCTCTAGAAGTGAGAAAATACATTTCTGTCATTTAATCCATCTGGCCAGTAGAACAATATTTTTGTTATAGCACCCTGAGCAGATAATCACATCCATTATTAGTGAAAATTAATTTATTTGTATACATGTTAATACTCCCGCTGAGCTATATTAAACACTGACCACCTCCTTGGCACAGAATTGTTTTCAATCCAAATGTTTACGAACACCAGCTGCTTGTTGTTGTTTATTTAAATCAAGATTCTAGGGCTGAAGTGATGGCTCAGGGGTCTAGGCCATCTGGCTGCCAAGTTCAGGGCCGGGTTCGATCCTCTGTACAGCATGCCATCCCAGCCCTGCGCCAAGCCGGACACCAAAATCAGGTATGGTGGTACACGCCTGTAATCCCCACACTGGGGAGGCTGAGACAGGAGGATCATTAGGAGTACAAGCTGCATAGGGAGACCCTGAGCCAAACAAATCAATAAAACTTAAAAAATAAATAATAAATCAAGATATCGTACATCACTTTAGTTGAAATAAAACATCCAAATTCAATCAGGCATGGGGGTGTATGCCCATAATCCCAAAACTCTAGGGGCCTGAGGCAGGAGGATCACAAATTCAAGTCTAGCTTGGGCAATTTAGTTACTTAGTAAAACCCCATGGATATAGCTCAGTTGAAGGCCCATAGAGTCACAATAAACAAACAAACAAATAATAAAAAATTAAAAAATTCATCTACCAGACACAGTAGAGACTATGGACCAAGATACCAAAGAGTCAAGTAAAGTGGAAGGAATTATCATTGCTGCTTTGACTTGGCAGCAAAATAATCCCAGAGAAATTCCATCTTTCTATGATGCAATCAGGTTCTATGTTTGTTCCCCTAATGACACGATACACAATTATTCAGCCCTGCAAACAGCTTGGATAGCACTTTGTGGAACAAAGTGGATGTAATTGGATTAGAGGTATCAATATATTTTATTGGGATCTTAATGTGGGAAGGGGTAATTGCAGGGTAATGGAAGAGAGACAGAGAAGTGAGAATATAAGGGGAAGACAGACATGAGAGACTGTTTCCGAGATGTGGGTTAAACTGCCATGTCAGCTGGCAGGGCCAGAGCAAAGAACGAAGAGCAGAAAGTTGAGCTGTTGAACGGGAGTCTCCTTAATTAGGACCAACTGTGGGTGAGGAATGCTGACTCTGCTGGCCACAATTTGTTTTGAGTTTTCTCTAGTTTCAGAGATTTCCCTTTCTGCCTGCCCCACGCCTTTCCCCTCCTTTACTCCTTTCACAGGGCTAGAGATGAGAAAACAAGGCACCCTTTCCTCTAATTCAGATATTTTCACACCAGGAAATAGAAATCCTTCAGGACTAAAAGAACTCCTTCATGAAATGGGAAAAATTCTCAAGGATGTCATCAAATTCACCTTCAAAGGATAAGAGGCAGTCCTGGGGAGCAGGCTGTGGAGTACTGAATGTGTATATCCCTCTCCACTCTTCTGTATTATGTACTAGGAGAGGTTTAGCATACTTGTCTTACTCTCTGTTCCTCCAAGTGCCAACAGGTAATTGAACCTTTGGCCTATGGACCAAAACATAGAAAACTGAACTTCTAGGAAAAAGATTTTGATTCTTGGTCAAGAAAACATCTTTAGGGAATCTTTTTAGTTCTGTTTGGAGCCAACATACCCTTCTCTTTCTAATGCCAGTACAGAGGGCAAATTTTTTGGGGGGAAGGAAAAATATCATGAATTTGCCCTAAAATTTCTTGAGATACTTCCTGCTTCTTCTATATTGAATCACAGTCTATCTGAGGCACTTCTTTAGTCTCCTGCTTAATTCCAAAATCCACGGCTATCTGAAAGGAGTCACACTTTGGCTTGCTTTTAAATCTCTTCCAAATTAATATGGAAATGGAGGCAACTAACAAAACTCTGAAAAGTAGGAAGGGTTCAGATTAAGGTTTTGGGGCAGAGATGAGCAATATTTTTTGGGGGGTAGCATCAGACACTAAATAGAAAATAGAAAAGCCTACCATCTTAGGCTTTGCAGACCATGGGATCTCTCTCAACTTTTCAGTTGTGCCAGTGTAACTTGAAAGCAATCTTAGATAATGCATAAACAAATGAATGCAGCTAAGATCCAAAGCAACTTTATTTATGGACACTGAAATTTGAATGTTACATAATTTTTTGCCCTTAGGCCATGTTTGCAGTACCTAATGATTACATTCACAGGGAGCTGGTACATGCACATAATGCATTCTCATTCTTTCTGTGTCTCCTCCTCACCATATAATTATCATGTGTCACAGAAGATGATTCTTCTTTTGATTTTTATCAGTCACTGAAAAATATAAAAACCATTTTTAGCTTGCAGGCCATACAAAAACAGCCAGTTGACCTGAGTTGACCTAATAGGTCAAAGGTTGCTAGATTAAAGAAAAAGACCCTCTAAAAATGAAGAGAGAGAAAAATTGCTCAACTGATAAGTCCTGGCTGAGAAAGCAACTCTGTGGACTAAGACTGACCTCTTGAATTTCCATTTTTTTACTCCTTTTTGTGTGTTTCTGACCTAATCTGTTCAGTTTACAAGTCAAAACAAGATTTTTCTGCAAACCAGCACCACTGGCTCAGTTTTTTTTTTTTTTAACTTTAAAATAATTTTATTGAGAAACAAATA
>NDGN011436335.1:0-17968 GCA_002564285.1 Tympanoctomys barrerae
AAAAAAAAAAAAAAAAAAAAAAAAAAAAAAAAAAAAAAAAAAAAAAAAAAAAAAACTTGTGCACACCCTTCTTTTTCCGCACAAAAAGGTTGCATTCTCCCACTTTTACAAAGGCTTGGAAGTGTCTCCCAGTTGCTCACTTTGGCTTCAGCTCATTGCTTTTTCCCATTTCTTTAAACACAAAACAACAACAAAAAAAACTGATAGCAAAATGGATGGGTCTAGCTACTTTGCAACAATAGTTAGTATCTTGATTCCTTTTTTTTTTTTTTTTTTAAACACAGGGTATTGCTACATAGCCCCAGCTGGTCTCGAACTCATAGCTATCTTTGGTCTGTTTCTGTGTGCTGGGATTGGAAGCATGGGCCACCACATCAGCTCATTCCCTAGTCTTTGGTTCCAGGCTTCCCGTTTCCTTCTCTCTTGTATCATCACCCTCATTCCAGATGATTCATTCTCAAGGAAAACCCACCCAACAATTTTGCCATAATTATGTACAGATTCTTGTATATTCAGGTTTTTATTTTCCTTTTGTGTGTGGATTGAATGCAGTGCCTTCCCCCTGAGCTACATCCTCAGCCATTTCTATTTTTTGAGATAGGGTTTTACTAAGTCACCAAATTGCCCAAGGTGGGCTCAAATGTATGACTCTGCTCTCAGGGCCTCCCAGACTGCTGGGATTGGAGCTGTGCACCATCCCCAGCACCTCTACTCAGTTTTCACCATTTGCTTCTAGTTATTCATCAGGCTGTTTGTACCCTGAACTTAATGCTAAATCCCCATTTTCCTTTCTCAGAACCTTCTATTCTTGTTACTTTATTCCAATTGGGCAAGACAACCAAGGCCCGGTCCACTCCTGAGTGGCAGCACCTCATCAGATAACATCCTTCCTTAGTCTCTATGGACCCCCAACTACTCCCTCCACCAGCAGTTAAGCCACACTTGCTGACGCACCTACCATCTAGGTCCGAGTCTCATAGCCCCATCCTCTCTGCTGTCCCTGGGTTAAAAACCAAAAACCATAATATCATGGTATGAGGCCTTTTGCCATTTGGCTCACCATCTCAGAAGTGGACTCTCCCAAAACCCACAGTGGCTGTTCTACTCTTAACCCCTCAGCTTGTACTGTTGGATGCCTTTCACCACCTCCCACTGGCACATCCCCTTATACATGTATGCATGCACTAACCTTTCTCCTCAGAGGCAGTGCTGTCCTTCCCCAGGACTCTATCTCCCTCACCCATCATTCTCTCCTATGTACTCAAGACTTTTCTTCTTTGGTCTTCTGTCCCTCTGCATGTAAACATACCCAAGTCTCTTGTATCTTGCTCTTGGGAGAGTCATCAGTGCTGTTTGTTCTTCACTCCAGTTCATGCTTCTGGACCAGTTCCCACCTGACTTCTACCCTCAGTGCTGCACTAAACTTTCTCTTGCTAGAGTCACCCATGATCTAACAACCACATCCAGTGGTCACATCTCAGTCTCTCAATTTCCCTAGTACATGTGATACTGTTAAGCATTTTTTTTTTTTTTTTTTTTTTTTTTTTNTGATGCTGAATTGCCCCCTTTCTTGGCCATTTTCTTAGTCTTCACTTGAAAGTGTTTCCTCTAACTTTCCATGCTGCTATTCACCAGAATCCTGTCTTTACTCTACACTCTTCCCTAAGGAGGGCAGTCCAGCCTTTTGGCTTGCTCTGGCCATACTGAATGAAGAGGAATTGTCTTGAGCTACACATAAAATTTGTAATTAATGTATACAACGTAATAAAACTTCCTCTATATATTATTTTATGAAATAGCAAGCCCAAGTTTAGTAATTAAATAAGAACTTTTGTGTCTGCTTCTAACTCTTCACAGGCACACACACACACCGTGGTAGGCTGGAACACTGTTATGTCACACCAGCACCCATAACATCTGGTGTGTACGGGTTCCACTAGACTGTGGAAGCATGGAGGGTCAGAGCCAGCACTGTGCTGTGCCCTCTCCTAGACACTGCACTGTTGGTACAGCCTCCGCTTGAGCACCATGCAATGGAGTCAGAAGTGCTGCTCAGTCACATAATCATCCCAAGCTTTTATGATCCAGCAGGTCCTCATTACAGCTGTTCAGGGCCACACGCAGCCTTGGGTCACAGGTTGGACACACCTGCTGGACTATTTAAGCCCATGACTGCCTCCACTGTCCACATATTGGTGACCCACCCTTGCCACCTTCTCTTGCCTAGACTTTTAAACGCTTAACTTGTCTTCCTACTTCATGTCACAGTGTCAGTCTCCAGCCTCCATATCTGTCCTACATCTTACTGCCTATGTCATAATAAGGATAATGGCCTTTAGATTCTAGCATTTCTCAAATCATCTGGAAAGATTATTAAAAATAGTGCTGGGTTCCATCCAGAGTTTCTGACTTAGGTTTGGAGTACAACTCAAAAATTTCCATTTCTATCAAATTCTGAGTTAGGTGATACTGATGCTACTGGTCTAGAGGTCACATTTAGAGAACCTTGATGTGTGTACACTTTGGATCATAAATTTTTAAGCCTTCCATTAGGTGTCTTTTTGCTATAAAATCTCCCAGAGTTCTGTCTGCTTAAGAATTACTTGGAAAGGCTGGCCAGATAGTTCAGCGGACTAAAGCACCAGCTTAGGCAGAGCCCAGCGGCCAGGGTTCAACCCCTGGAGTGCTATGATGGCCCTGCCCCTGGGGTATGCCAAGATGGCGATTGAGACTGGGCAGCATGGTGGTGCACGCCTGTAATCCCAGTGCTTGGGAGGCTGAAAAGAGAATCACTACAAGTCTGATCTACATAGTGAGACCCTATAGACCCTGTATTAAATACATTAAAAATAAAAATTGCTTGGAGCCAAGTGTGGTCTGTAACCCCAACACTCTGGAGTCTGAGGCAGGCGGCTCATGAGGTGAAGGCCAGCTTAAGATAAAGGAGCTAAAGGCCAGCCTGCACTAGAAAGCATGACCCTTTAAAAAAATTACTTGGAGTACTTCTGTACCTGCACATTATTTAGCATGTAAGTGTACTTTACTGGGCTCCAACCTCAAAATTCTCAAATGTGATAAAAGTATTCAGGGGTCAATGGTTTAAGAACCTACAGCGTTCAAAACAGTAAAAATCCAAACTATAGCAAGGTATGCTGGTGCATCCCTATAATCACAAGAAACTGAAAGGCTGAAGCAAGAGAATCACTAACTTGAAGCTATCCTGGAAACCTTATTTAAACTGTGTCTCAAAGTAAGGGCAGGAGATGTATTTCAGGGGTAGTGTATCTTCCTAGTACACACAAAACCTGGGTCTGATTCCCAGTATTAAGAAAGAAAAAAGCCCAACTGATTCCTGTGCAATGCAAGTCCTTCTGTAATCTATTCCTTACCCAGACCTCTAATGTTACCAAAACTAGTTCAAGTCCCTATCTTAGATCTTTGTATATCCTGTCCCCGAATCAGGGACCTTCTTTCCCCCATCTTTGCAGCACGCTCCAAATGTGCTTTCCAAATACACCTCATGTGCCATTTTGAAAGCCTGCTCTGACTCAAGAGGCACTGTATCTCCACACACTTCCATTACCGAACACTCTGACAACTGATTTACTTGTCCATCTCCTATTAATAAACTCTGTCTGAACATCATCATCTCTGGTACCTTGAAGTGTCCAGCATGTGAAAAACCCAGTAAACAGAAATGGGGGAGAGGCAGCAGTGGTGGTAACAGAGTGGAAGGAAAAGGATTTAAGGAATATAAACAGAGAATACTGTAAAACATTTTCATCATGCTTTTTCCTAACACTTGCATGCCTCAGACCACACAACTGGTCAACCATCTTGTTTTCCTGATGTTTCAAGTTCACTTAGCTGATCATTTGAGGTAGCTTCTTTTCCATAATTTCTAAATTTTCCAACATAAATTAAAAGAGGGTAGACTACTTTCTTTAAGGGTGGACAGGAGCACATTGAAACTAAAAGGGCTTTTAATCCCCTTGATGCTGCTGAATATGGAGATGCAGGCAGGGGAGACTTTGCAATTCTAGAAACCAAACTGGTTTTAATTATTTTTTTATAACCATTTATTCAGCCAGCCTGGCATCTTGTCCTCCTATTACTCCTTTAGGATCCAGGCAAGACAGAACAGGGAATCATATTCGTTTATAAGATTACTTTCTCTAATTGGTTACCTGGGCTACTTTTCTACACTACAGCCAAACTGGGGCATCTTAGATGACATCTCTGCATCCATGCCACCCATTTCGCTCTCGGCTGTCAAGTATTTTTATCAAATTACTCACTAGCAGAAAAGCCTATCTTCCAGGAAAGAATAGTGAAACACCAGCTTCATTTTCTTCTCCACCTCAAGAAACACAATGAGGCTGACCCACTTTAAATAGCAACCACCCTACTATATAGATTTTCTTGCTGTTCTTCCAGTATATCAACTTGTTTCTACCCCAGGTCACAGCCCTTACCTCACCAACCTCTTTCTTGCTTTGTCTGGGCTCAAAAAAACATCTTCACAAGGGCACAAATATACGCACGTGCACACCCACACATACACACAAAATCATCTTCCCAAAGATGCCTCTAACAGTATTGTTTCTACCACTTCGTCTCTTGGCCTGTACTCCTCTTTACTATAGTTGTCACTATTAACAGGAAAGAGTACATAGAAGCTTACTGCATGTCCAGCACCACCTGTCCCTCCATCACAAGCTCTGAGGGGAGCATCACTGCATTTCTTACTCAACACTATAACCCTAGTGCCCAATAGTGCCTGGCGGTCAACATATATTTGTTGAGTGGCTGAACAGACTCAGACTCACACTGACTATAAAATAATTTAACTTTAAAAAAAAGTATACTTGTCAAAACAGTTAAGGAAGCCATAGTTAGTTTACACTAAGTGGCTACCTTGGGTAAATATATGTATTACTGCTGACAATTGTTTCCTCTGCTAAAAACCTTTTGGGAATTCTACAAGACTTCAAAGCCAGTTTATGAAATCATATTTTCTATTATCAACAGCTTCACATATAACAGTCCATGTTAGGATTATCTTCAAGATAAGGCCCCAGAAGTTCAGATGACTAGTGATAATGTACTAAACACATCTCTTCCTAAGAATACAGGAAGTGATAATCAAGAAAGCTAATTAAGACAAATGTGAAGGTTCTGGAATATGAAATTTTTTTGCAGCACTAGAGACTGAATCAGAGCCTTGTGCACATGAGGTAAGCACACTACCACAGAGCTACATCCCTGCCCTTAAATATGAAATTTAAAAGTTTGAATATAGATAAAATTATCAGAAGATAGCTGGGCATGCTGGCACACATCTGTAATCTCAGCACTTCAGAGCCTGAGGCAGAAGGAATGCCATGAGTTCGTACACAGCCTGAGCTACACAGTGAGCTTAAGGCCTGACATAGTGAGACCTTGTTTCAAAAAAACAAAACAATCTCTGAAGACAAAACAGTAACTTCTTATATTTTACTCTTCATATCTCCAAACATAATGCCACTGTAAGTGGGCTGTTGCTAGACTGCACCAAGACTGTTCAGCTGCAGCTGCCAATTCTTTCAATTACTTGTTTTCAGTTATTCACACTCTAGTAGCCACATGATACACTTGCCTTCTCTCACATATCCAGCTACACAATTTCCTCTCCCTCTATCAAGACTTTGTGCCCCTGGAAAGTATTTCCAACAAATACAATGAAAATCTTTGGAAGCAGAAGTGAAAGGACAGAAAAAGTTATGACAATACCTTGTTCATTGTGATAAAATCTTTCTCAAAATTATGTATAGGGGCTGGGGAGACAGCTCAGTAGAATAAGCACTTGCCTGGCAAGTGCAAGGGCCTGAGTACAATCCCCAGTTCCGGGGGAAAAAAAAAAAAAAAAGAATAATGTATATATATCACAGGGTTCACTACAACAGCTGAGACCCCATTTCAGAAAGCCTTCCTCTGAGCAGCAGAAGAAAGAATTCCAGCTAGAATTTTAGCCTATGCTAATAGCATAATTATTCAAATGCTATTAGCCAGCTCAAATAAGAGATCAGGGGGCAGAGGGAATTCCACACCTCCCTTTTATAGCAATAATTACTGGTCAACTAAGAGCTCACAATTAGGTCATGAGAATGACTGGAAGGACAGCAAACACCAAAGGTACATGTCAAGGTATAAATGAATGAATGACTGCAGAGTCATACAAACAAGCAATCCTTTTACTGGAGAGACATACCTCTTCATAGGTATATTACCCAATATACTAACACAGGAGAGATCACATCCCCTTGTTTATGGATACATTTAATATTCCTTACCCTGCCCGGCCTTCAAAACATAATAGTATACAAAATATAAAATATCTTAAATATTATAAAAATTGCAAGAAAAAATAGAACGTATGAAAATATTTTTATCCATGTTTTCCCTCCTTGTTGAGGCAGCCTAGTTCACCTTGAGTTCGTAACTGTTAAGTGGGTAGGAATATGCCCTGCCTAACACTATTCTGTCCCGGAGGAGCTTAAATAAAACATAGTAGTTGCAGAAGAGGATAAGCGCCATAGAAAGTGTGTGGTTCCACTTCTCCGACCGCAGCAAGGAATAGAGCTGGTAGAAGACAACACTTCCTTCAATAAGGATAAGTAGATTTAACAGCCTTAATGGACGATGAAACAGGAACTGTAAGAAAGTTTAAAAAACAAAAACAAATGTTATTTCACAGTGAAGACTGAAGTTACTACTAAATTTCTCTAAGATTTTTTTCATATATGGAGGTTTCATCTGCAATAATCAATAGCTCTGCTTATCAAATATCAATCAAATATTTCTTGCTACAGAGATCCAAACTTTTACTATTTTGCTCAACACTAATAAAAAACCTATTTCAGTGCCCCTGGAACATGAAAAGGAATTATGCCCAAAAGAACACTATCTTTAAAGATTTTCTTGAGGCTTACCTTAGGTATATGCTTTCTTAAAGATATGCAAAAATGTATTCATTTAAGACAAGAAGTTGGAAAAAAGAAACAAATATTTAAGAGGCAAAAATTGAGACTATACGAACATGTGCATGCCTGTAAATCCAACTACTTGGCCAAGGCAAGAAGGACTGCAAGCTCATAACCAGCCTAGATAACTTAGTGAGACCCTGACTAAAAAAATAAAATAAAATAAAAAACATGCTAAGGACAGAGTTTAGCACCTCCCTGGGCTCAAGCCCCCAGACTGGGAGAAGGAGAGGGGGATTACAACCCTGGTATTTATATATGTAATTACCTAAAATGTAACCACTTAAAAATGTGAAAATCAAGCTGGTTTTACAGGCCCAGATTTCCAAAACTCTAGGAGGTTGCAACAGGTGAATCACAAATTCAAGGCCAGCCTAGACAACTTAGCAAAACCTTGTCTCAAAATAAAAGGGCCGGGGCAGTGAATATAACTCAACAGCATAGTACCTGCCTGGAAAGTGCAAGGTCCTGAGTTTGATTACACACACACACACACACACACACACACACACGAAAGCTAGAAATGTAACTCAGTATGAAGCCCTAGATTCAATCCCCAATACCACAATCAACCAACCAATCAACCTCATCCTTAGCTTGTGTGGTTGATCTAACACATAAACACCAACACTAGACAAGTTTGGAAAGAGAAAAGTATTACTCATTGAAATAACAATCCAATAGTTCCTTAATTTTCTCTTAAACTGGTTGCCTACCATGGTCACTGATTGAAATCCTCCCTGCTATATGATTCTATTATTTTATTTTTTTTTTCTGAACATTGAGAAGCAGGGTATACAAAGACAAGGCAAGGAGAAAGGAAAATAAATCAGAATTAGAATAAATACAGGACTTCCTATTTTCACTTTCATTATATCCTGTAAGTGCTCAATCCTGATTAATAAAAAGGTGCTGTGACTAAAAAGACACAGTCACAGATTGCAAAGGAACATGAATAATTCGGCTTAGCCAGTTTGGTCTCAAATCCAGATGAAGATACATTATGGCAATTTTCTCCATTATATCTAAGAGAACTGACAGACTTCCAATGTTAAAAGTTTAAATCTAACAATGAAGCCAAACTATGACAGTTTTGAAAAGTACTCTGGTTTTCAGAGCCCTTGTGGAGAAGAAAAATAATCTTCAACCTGGGTTTTATTGTACGAAATCCAGCAACATCCTGTATAAAAGTGGCTTGGAATGAATGCTTTACAAGGATTCAGAAAGGCTATTCAGATTCCATGGCAAGGTATATGTATCTAAATGTGTAATAACCTATAAACGAAAGGAGTAGAAAGATGACATATTTTAAAGTCCAAAACAAGGCTGACCAAATAGCTCAGAGGATTAAAGCACCTGCAATCAGGTGCAGGGGTCAGGGTCCCAGGGCCTGCTGTGCTGGCCCTGCCCACGGGGCACGCTGAGATGACAATTGAGACTGGGCATGGTGGCACGCACCTATAATTCCAGCTCTTGGAGGCTGTAAACAGGCAGATCCAATCTAGTAGTGAGACCCCCCCAGCCCCCCCAAAAATCTAAAAGATACTGGTACTTTAAATGAGTATTTGTTTGCTTGAGAATCATTTCTAAATATGCAAATGCTGTAAATTCCTGAGATCCTCCAAAGATGTTGAGGTAGAAGTCTGGGAGAGGGGCCTGTAATCACTGTTTTTAAGAGTGGGCCAGGTAATTCTCGTCAGATGGCCCAAGGACCACGCTAAGTACTGATTTACTCACTTGGTCATGCAAAACCAGTAACTAGTTAACTTGCCTAATATTTCTTCTTTGGATTCCACTTGATTCTTCAGCTGTCCAAAACAACCAAGGTAAAACACTTACTTACCAAAAAGAAAATTCTAATAAAATATCTGGTTATTACAAGTGTCTAGGAGACAGCAAGGACCAATGGAAGGAATTACTGGCCTAAAGAACTCAGCTGGCTGAATTAAATAAATATACTATGGAGAAATCAGATGCTTATGTGGTTGACTCCCCCATCTTAAGGCACTCTGTTAAGAGCTGGCAGGAAGTGGGAGATGGGAGTTGAGAAAAGATGCTGTTGGCACCTCCTCCAAAAGCCTTCCACTACCCCACATTCCTGACCATGATATTTTAAGTATCCTCTCCTGATATAAGTTTGCAGGTACTAACCGAAAGGTCCTTAAATAACACCAGTAGAACCAGGAAGTCAATGTACTTCACAAGGTACTGGGAGGGACAGAGGGAGAAAGGGATAGAAACACAGTAGCTCAAAAAGAATCTCCAGCTAAAATCTCCAGCTGGGCATGGTGGTGCACACCTGTAATCCCAGCACTCAGAAGGCAGAGTCAGGAGGATCACTGACAGTGCAAGGCCAGCCTAGACTACATAGCAAGACCTGGTTACAAACAAGCAAACAAGCAAACCCTCCAAATGGTCTCCAGTTTCTGACAACACACTGCATCTGGACATTTTTACCAAGACTTGTCCTCTACTCGTACTGGTACCCTTTCTTTTCCCTGTTCGTATTAGCCAGCTAGCTGGAAAAACTTCTACCTTCTGGAGCTAGAATTTCTAGAAATCAGAGTGATCAAAAAGAATATAACCCAAGACTTAAATACAGATTGAACAGAACCTGGATCCAGTTGGTGCTTATTGCTTTTTCTTTTTAACTTTTAATTATTCTTCTTTTGAATCTAAGTACATAAAAGTAAAAAGCTGCAGATTATGGCATTTTTTCTGACTTCTAAAGAGAAAGTTAGAAATTCTGAAGAAACAATAGATATGACTAATGACAAAAAACACAAATATCCACATTATTACTATTCAAGTATCACTTAAAGATACACAGATACAGTGTGTCTTAAAGACACCAGGAAACCAAACTATTATAAAATAAAACTGTAGATGAAAAAGGAAATCTTATATAATTGCCTGTTTCAAATACTAGATTCAAGAAATTCCAATGCAACTAGAGAAACCAACTAAGCTATTAAGACTGGAATAATGCTATATAACCAACTGTTAGCAGTAACTACCATGTATTAACTTCCTAGAGTTAGGTGATTACAATCTTAGTGGCCTCCTAACACTCCTAAACTTATGTTGGAAACAAAGAAGTGGTACTTGCATAAAAGCGGGCATGGGACACATCTGAAGGCACTGCCACGTTGTAAGGCCCCATGGCTCTATATAAACATCTGCTGTGCCGCACCAGTACCCCTTGAGGCCATATTGTATTTTCTGACCAACTAAGGGAAAAAGAAAGGCAGTGTTAGCAAATTGACAATTACAGACAAGATAGCGTCTGGCAAGGCCAGTTATATTTTAATAGAAGGGATTATAACTACTCGAGATTTCATCTGTCTGAATTCTGAAAATACAGTAATTCTACAGTCAAACTAGGAGTTAGAATGGATTTGTTATGGTAACTTCACTGCTGGAGTATAGACAGATTGCAAAGTGAAACGGTTAACATTGAAGAATTTAAAAGGCTTAGAACAATAAGCAGATATATGTTTAAGTAAGGCATCTACGGGCAAGAAAATAGTGTAAGCAGGCAGACTGTCATCTCCATTCCAAGTGAGTAGAGTCTACTGACAGAAATGACAGAAAAAATAAGAAGCTGATGGCAGTAGGAGCAGAAGAGAAATTAAACACACTGTCAACTAGCATGACTTTTACTGCAGAATTATATCCCCAAAAGCTAAAGAAAATCAGTTTGCTTATTAAACAATTTAAACACCTCACAGATGTGGGAAGCTCTACAGTAGAACACACAGACACACGAGGTACTGACACAAGACTTTTCTTTTTACCGCTTTCTTGGTTTATTTCTCTAGGGAAAAGAAGTTAGGGAAGAAAGAGCTTCATTCTTTCCAGCATCAATGTAATGGAGTTGGGGTGGGGGTGGGGAATCCTCAGGTTAAGCTTTTTTATAAAAAAAAAAATGATTTAAGTTAATTATTTTCTTCCTGATTTTTGGGAAGGTTAGTTTCCTAGGGTAAGAACTGGGACGGTAGTTTAGATATGTTAAAAATATATATTCTAGCACCCTGAAGCTTTCCCAGCTGAGAAAAACGTTCCGCCGGCCTTGCTCACACTTACCAGCATTAGGTGAAGACACACCTCATGGCCATGGCCATCAGGAGCCTGACGATGCACAGTGCTAGCACTGTGGACTGTACTTTCAATTTTATTGAAATCTGTCCTTGCCCACAGTCGGGTCTCTGTTCAGCCTGGCCCAATCTCTTCCTGGGCTCGAAGGCCTGTGCTAATCTGTATCAGACATCAAGGCAGATAATTGAAGGGAGAACTCTGAGGGGAGAGGGGAAGGGAAGTCACCTCAAGCTGTCCCACTTAATTAGGAAAAAGCTGGTAAGGGATGAAATTTATGAAATGCTCAAATTATAAAAGGGAAAAAGATGAAGATGGTCCAGGTCTGAGAAACAGGTAAAATGATAGGCTCAGAAGCAAGAGAAAAAAAGGGTTCTAGAATTGGCTATTTTGGATAAAAAGGGACCATGCAGAGAAATTAGTGATGGGGGAATGAAACAGATACTTAGAACAATCTTGATTTAGATAAAAAGCAGAGAAAGAGAAAGAGGAAAGCGATTAGGGGGAAAGGGAAAAAACAATTAAAAAGCAGGCAAGGAAAATTACTAGACCAAATCTGCAAATATTAGGAGAAAAGAGAGAAGCAAATTCCAGCTGCTGTTAAGTGTGAGATGAGTAGCTAGCAACTACTTGGCTGTGGCGATGAAGATGAAAAGACAAATCTTAGAGCCTTATAAAAAGAATTTTTAAAATATGACTCTGAATTTTGGGAAAGGATTAAAACTAAAAGAAAACTCTGAAGTACAGCTTGGGACACAAATTACATTCTGGATTGATTGGGCAGCTGAAAGAAAGGTAGGCCGCACTTGCAAAGGGGCTGGGAATGGCGGTGAAGATGAGTTAATGTTCCCTTTGTTCAGTTTAGCATGATGACAAGCATCCACGGAGATACAAACTAAAAAATGTTCAAAGCCAAGAACAAGAATGACATACAAAGCAAATAAACATGACCAGCAGCATGTAGAATGTTATGTGCTTTTACTCTCTACCTTACTCACATGTGCTGTGGAGCATTGCTGTAGGACCCATGTT
This sequence comes from Tympanoctomys barrerae, assembly GCA_002564285.1. Taxonomy (NCBI): domain Eukaryota; kingdom Metazoa; phylum Chordata; class Mammalia; order Rodentia; family Octodontidae; genus Tympanoctomys; species Tympanoctomys barrerae. The sequence continues at coordinate 12,150 of NDGN011436335.1, forward strand.
CCAGCTTCTGCCATTTGCCCAGGTGCGCCGCTGACTTATGTAGCAAATCACAGTATTTGGATGGCAGCAGCTGCGTGGTGAGCATGACAAAAGCATTTATCCACACCATGATAAGATGCTCACATGACCAGCGCATATCATAGTACTGGGTGCTCTGGAAGAGAACCATAAGACAGAGATGATCCATGCACGGGAACACAGAGGCAGGAACGGGTGCACGTACATATGCCCCGCAGACAGATCCACACTGAGTCAACATGCACTGGTGGTCCTGCTGTCCGTCCGTGCAGACTTCGAGAGCAGAGTCCTCCAAAATCCTTCCACCTGACTTTCTGGCTGTATGAGTTAGGGCTGGGAGGGAGAGCAATTATATTTTAAGTGTTCCTTTCTAGAAGAATTGAGTGCTTCTGAAGGACCACTCCGGCTGCAGAAGTGCTTCTGAATGAGTGAAGGAAACACACTAAAATGTCCCAAAAGATTCTGGGCCCAAGTGACATCCAGACCATTTTTCTTTACTATTGAAATAAACTGAAGTTTAGAGAAGGTTAGATTAAATTCAAAGTAACTCTAGGTAACTCTGGTAAGATCAACTAAAATAGGCTGAATTTCACTGAAACCTTGGTTCTCTGAAGCTGCTCATACTGATACAATTGTATGTACAATTTTAATTTTCCCCAAAAACGTTAAAAAAATTAAAAAGAAAGAAGAGAAAAAGAAAGAAAGAGGGACCATCACGGGGTGCATCACATATATGGAAATACCTATCCGCCAACCAGGAGCGGTATTAGTGTGCTCCAGATGCAGCCGAACTCCACCATCCAGGCTGCCAAAGGGGAGACAGAGAAAAGGGGGATTAAACAAGAAATACCCAGTTGATGTACTTCACACACAAATCCAGGGAGCACATCAAGAGATAACAACTTACCTTCACAAAACACAAAGGGAGAAATGCAACATAGTAGGCACTGAAGAGAGAGTTGAAGAGCACTTCTTTGATTCTGTGGTTGAAATCTGCTTTCAGACATTCTACTTCATTACGAATAAGGTCTGGAGACAGAGGGCAGCTGTGGGTGGGGATGGGTGTGGCATTATTAAACTGTTCTTTCAGAGACTCCAGTAATAAGGAGAGGAAGTCTTTGGATTTGGCCAAGCCACCCACAGTCGAGGCACTTTCCTCTACAACCTGGTGCTGCACCACATAGTTATAGTCTGTGAGAAGAAGATGAGCTCTGCTATCTTGGTGGAAACAGCAGAGAGGAACATAAACACCAAAGCTGTAAGACAAGGAGGAAATCAAAATGAGAGCACAGACAGCACCTCCAAGCACATCTTGTAACTACATCAGTACGTACTCATGACCCACCAGAGGAAAGACAACCTGAGACTTTGCTGATGGTAAATTTGTGATTTAGAAAGCTCTGTAATTTCCCTCCATAAAGACAGTATTACATTCACTGTACAACAGGAAACTATAGAATCACAACGGTGAATCACCTCCAACTAATCACTTTTATTACTGGATGCGTATTTTTCCAAAGCATAAACTATACAGTTATATATACTTTGATCTCATATAACACGTTTTTATATCCTGCTAGTTGTGTGTATATATTGAGTATTTTCTCATCGTGTTCCCAACGTTACTCTAGGACAGATTTTAAAGATATTACAGGATTCTTATATATTCCTTGTAGGTGCACCATGATTACCCATTCCTCACTTGATAGAAACAGGCTATTTTTAATTTTCCACTAGCATCAATAATACAATAAGGATTTTCTTAGCACCCATCTTTGCAGAAGTATAGTGGTATTCACATGGTTTGCCCTTCACTTCAAATGCCTCCTTAGTGAGAGCTCCCGTGCCTCCAAACTGTATCACTGACCCATTCCCGTTAACTCTCCTTTGCTGGTTATTTTTCCTCTACAGACTTCACCATTCCATGCATTTATGGGGCTGGGGGCCCAGTTCTTTTTTCTTGGCCTATCATTCCCTCATTACAAATCTAAGCTTTATAAAGCTGAGATTTTAGTCTACTTAATTTGTTGGTCTATCCTCGGGTGCCTCAAACAGTGGCTGAAACAGCATGTGCTCAAAATTTAATGAATTAAGTAAAAAAAAAAAAAAATACTGAAACTACAATAATTTTTTAGAAGAACTACTGAATACTTTTCAGACTTATGATAACATTTTGGACACTAGAGATTTAACCCTGGACTTTCAAATATAATAAGCATAAGCCCTAATACTGAGATACACCCAGGTTTTTTGTTCTGTTTTGTTTTTGCTTTTGCTTTTGCTTTGGTTGTATTGATGATTAAACCCAAGGGCTTCATATTGGTTTTACTTTTTATTTTTGAAACAGGGTCTTGCTGTTTCACTACATTGCCCAGGCTGGATTTGGATTTGCAATCCTTCTACTTCAGCTTCCCCAACTGGTAGGATTATAGGCATATGCTACCACACCTAGCTTCCCTTCTTCATGTCTTACAGTTATTTCAATACTGGTCTCAATAGCATGACTTGTTTTAGCCAGTGATCCTGACCAAAGGGTAGAAAGCAGAGGGATTGGGCCTAACATGGGCAATTTAGCTACTGAGATCCTGCTTCAGAACAAAAAAATGAAAAAGAGCTGGAGATGTACAGTAGCTCAGTACCAAGGCCTTGGCTTCAATCCCTAGTACTGAAAACAGCAAAGAGAAAGAAAGAAAGGTCAGCAGACATGGTTCAATCAGAAGCATAAAATGAGCTTGCACACTGAGGCCCACTCTCTTGCTATTCTGCCAGTTTCATGTGACTCTGCCCAAGCTCACAGGCCAGAGAATGAGAAAACATGGGAGGCAGGGCTGGGTTGTCCAGCTGCCTGAGCTGCTGACTGCCATGTAAGGTCAGGAAAGCCTCCCGACTTCCAATTGGCTCCAACCTATGCACATGAAAGACATAGATCTGTGATAGTTACACCATTACTGTGGTACTGGATAATTGATAGTGTAGAATAAAGAAGAATAGAAAGATAGCATCAAAGGCCTAGATCTCAGAGGGCTTTGTAAGATAAAAGAAATGATTCATTAAAAAGATTTTAAAGAGTCAGATTAAATTCTACTTTTCCAAAATTGTTCTATCTACAATGAAAAACAGAACAAAGAACAAGAATGAATTATAAGATGACCAGATAAAGGTATAAAATGTAATACAGAAATTATGGAAAACAGGGAACAGACTCAAGATACATTTTGGAGCCACAATTAAAACTGTGGACTGATTTTTTGTTGTTGTTGTTGTTTTTCTGAAACAGGGTCTCACTATGTAGTTCAGGCTGGTCTTGAACTCACTATGAAGGCCAGGCTGCAATCCTCTAGCCTCGGCCTCCAAGTGCTGGGATGACAAGCATGTACCTGGTTAGACTATAGACTAACTTACCCTGAATTGGGAAGCTATTTAAGTGGGGGTGGGGCGTGGAGAGAGAGAACACCTTCTTTTTAAACAGATGAATAAACAGAAAGTTACAGTTGTCTCCATAATCTAATATTTTGAATTTCTCATATTTAATCTTTAAAGTTTCCATAAAGGTATATGATATAATTTTTAGTAACTAAAAGTAATTATATTTAAACCTGAAATTTGTTTAAATTACAAGCTTATTTCATTGTTTAATGGTGTGTAAAGAACCTACAAGAACTGAAATGAAAGGTTTGCTAACAATTTTGATCATGGTAATTCTGTTTAAACTAGAAACCCATACTTAGTGAAGACAGCTAATTAAAATATTCTTCACTGGAAGGATAGCCATATCAGTTTCATAAGACAGGCATTAGTCAGGACTGTCTTTTTTTTGTTTTTGTTTTTGTTTTTGTTTTTGCGAAACTGGGGATTGAACTCAGGCCCTTGTGCTTGCTAGGCAGGCACTTATTCTACTGAGCCATCTCCCCAGCCCCAAAACTTTGATTTTTTTTTTTTTTTTTTTTTTTAGTCAGGACTGTCTGTTATCCAAGTTTACCCAAGTTTAAAATACGAATTATACAGCTACCACTTCCATTGCCTTCCAACATTCTAACTCTGGGCTTGTGAAGTTTTTGTTTTCCATTCCTTAGCAGTTATCACTTACATGATGCAAATTATTTCCAAACATTTATTAATAAAATGTAAACCTGGAGTACTCACGGGTAGCCAAGGAAAAGGAGATTGAGGACTGAATGGCTTCGAAAAAGATTGACAAGGGTCCAGCAAAGCACCCATCCACACAAAGTAAGCAGCACCAAGCGCGCTGATATCAGAACCACGTAGTGAATCATGGACGCGGCACCCGCCTTAGTGGCCTGAAAGTTTGGAAGCACCAAAAGCAGTATTTTATGATTGATCTTATTCAAAAGCAATGTGACTCAAGTAAGATTTAATAGAAGCTGAACTGTGGAGAAAAAAAAGAAAAAGAAAAACTGCTCCATCCCACCTATCTTGCAAACCCTTCAAAATTCACTTCTCTAGGCACAGTGATTTCCTTTTGTACCCTCACAAAGACCTCTTTTAAGTTCTTATCATTATTGTCTAATTTGTGTACACTAGGATTTCTTTCTTTCATTTTTTTTTTTTTTGCGGAACCGGGGATTGAACTCAGGTCCTTGTGCTTGACAGGGTCAAGTGCTTATTCCACTGAGCTATCTCCCCAGCCCCTACACTAGGATTTCTTAAGAGCATGCTCCATAGACCAGTCATCAGAATTACCTAGGCTGCTAACTGAACATGTAAATTTCCAACAACTTTTCTCTTCCAATGTAGGGAACAAAATTTTGAGTCAAGAAATCTGTAGTTAGACAGGTGTGATGGTGCATACCTGTTATACCAGCATTCTGGGAGACTGAGGCAGGACCACAAATTCAAGCCCAGTCTGGGCAACTGAATAACTTAGCGAGATCCTACCTCATAAAGCCAGGCATGGTGGTACACATCTGTAACCCTAGCACCCAGGAGGCTGAGGCAGTTGGACTGCTGTGAGTTTGAGGCCAGTGTAGACTACAAAGTGGGGTCAAGGCTAGTCTGAGCTGCATAGCAAAACCCTGTCTCAAATAGACTAAATAAAATTTAAAAAAAGAAAAAAGGGTAGTTCAGAACAAAGGCTCTGGATTCAATCCCAAGTAACACAAGGAAAAAATGTATTAAAAAATCCTTGGGGGGGCATTTTCTTATACATAACCATGGAGAGCCACCAACTTATGTTTTACTTCCCAACAGACCCCAAGTGCCTCAACAGCATCCATAAAACTGTCTTTCCCTTCCAATTTATTTGCTGAACTACTGTTTAATAAACTACTGATATTTCATAATTGTATCTTTCACAGATCCCTACACAAATAAAAACTTGATGTTTGCACACATGGCAAAGTACATAATTACTTCCAATTCTTTATTAACATAGCTGTTCAAGTATGTTCTTTAAAACCAAATCTTTACAAGTGACTGTAATGACTGACATATTGTGTCAACTTGAGAAGTTTAGATGTTTAACTAAGCAACTCAGTTTTCTCACTTTGTAAGCCTCCTGAGCTTGTGTAAGAAGGCAGGAAGATAGTGTGAGGGTTACACTGGCCTGAGGGTGGGAAGCCTGCTTACAACATAAGGGAGGAAAAGAGGCGTGTTCTCTCCACCCTTTTGTTCTTGCTGTTTTATTGTCTTCCACCTTCATGAATTGCTGCCCCTCTGCCATGTGCCACCCTGTTTTGGAGCCAGCTGACCACAGACTGAAATCTCTATAAACTCCAAGCTAAATAAACCTTTAGGGCTGGTGAGATGGCTCAGTGGTCTAAAGCACCTACTTGGAACAAGCT
>NDGN011436337.1:0-10292 GCA_002564285.1 Tympanoctomys barrerae
TTGACTTGCCACTCTTGGAAGAGTAGGGCTTTTCTTATTGCTTCAGTTAGCAAAGTGTAGTTGTAGCCAGAGTTGTGTGCTTTGCTATAAGCGAGAACAGGATTGGAATGTCATCTTTACCAAAAACATTTTGAGCTTCAGTTGTTCTTCTCTGATAACTACTCGTTCCTTGAAATGCAAATCAAGGGACAGAAGCAATCTTCTCTACTGGGAAAACTGGATGTTTATAATGTGTTACTACCTCGGTTCCCAAAGGAACCAAGGGAATAGAAAATGTACTTCTCCAGTTCCTCTTCAGAATGAGCTGGTAAGTAACAAATGTAACATACACTTTTTCTTAGGAGACTGAATCATTTGCTACTCTTGACATAGCGGGGCTTTGCAAATTACTTTGGATACCAAAGTGAAGGTGTAGATAGCATTTTGTTTTGCTCTATGCGAGAATAGGAAGCAGGGCCTTGCTTCCTAATGAAGGTGGACATTCACTAACTTTATCTCACTAAGAACACTTAGAAACAATATCATGGAGCATAGATGATCAGCTCTAGTAGGAAAATTGGGTGCTTAGGATGTTTTACCACCTAGGTTCCATAGAAATGAATGGGACAGAGAACTTCTTCATTTCCTATGTAAAATGACCTGAAAATTCACAAACTTTACTGAATCTTTCTCTTAGGAGACTGAAGCAGATGCCAGTCCTGGTATGCTGTCGTTTTAGCTAGACTTCTGTGTTCCTCTGTATGTGGAAAAAGGCACTGGAGTGCCTTCCATCTCAAATACTCTGGAGCTCACCTGATAATTCTTCATTAAGAACTTATTCTTAGAATCACAAATCATGGAGCCAAAACAATCAGCTCTGTTAGGAAAACTGGAAGCTTGGAACATGCCACCAGCTCCGTTTCCATATGAAGTAAATGTAGAGAAGACATCCTTCTTCAGTTCCTCTGCAGAATGTGTTGGAAAATCACAAACTTCAAGGATACTTTCTCTAAGGAGCCTAAATGTGTAGGCACTCTTGGCAATGTGGGGCTTTCCTAATTACTCAGCTATCAAAGTGAAATTTTAGCTAGAGATCTGTGTTTCTTTGTAAATGGGGACAAGGATTGGAATACCCTGCTTGCCAAAGAAGCTGGAGATTAGCTGGCAAGAACTGTTAAGAACTCACACTTGGCAACACAAATCATGGAGCAGAATCAATCAGCTCTACTAGGAAAACTGGATTCTTAGAACATATTACCAGCTTGGTTCCAATAGGAATGATGGTGAGAGAAAATATATTTCACACTACCTCCCCAAAAGGCGTTGAAAAGTCACAAACTTCACGAATGTGTTTCCCTGGGAGAATGAGTTGCCACTCTTGGCATAGTTATGCTTTGCGAACTACTTCGCTTAATAAATTGATGTTTCAGATAGAGTTCTGTGTTGCCCTGTATGCAGAAGCAGGCATTGGAGTGCTCTGCTTCCCAAAGAAGCTGGATCTTAGCTGCCTCTTCTTTGTGAAGAACTCACTCTTAGAAAAAAAATCTTGGAGCAGACATAATGAGTTATACTAGGAAAATTGTATGCTTACAAAGAGTTAAATGCTGAATTCCCTTAGGAATATATGGGCGACAAAACATTCTTTTCCAGTTCCTCTGCACAACGAGCTGGAAATTCACCAACTTCACTGATGCATTTTCTTAGGAGACTGAATGAGATGCCACTCTTGGCATAGTGGATCTTTGTGAATTACTTTGGTTAACAAGGTGACATTTTAGATAGAATTCTGTGTTGCCCTGTATGTGGATACAGGCATTGGAGTGTCCTGTTTCCCAAGGATGCTGGAGTTTAGCTGTCTCTTCTCTGTGCCGAACTCATAATAGAAGAAAAATCATGGAGCAGACATAATGAGCTCTGCTAGGATAACTAGGTGCTTAGATTGTGTTACCACTTAGGTTCACTTAGGAATGTATGGTAGAGAAAACATCCTTCTATAATTCCTCTGAACAATGAGCTGAAAATTCACAAACTTCACGGATGACTTTTCATAGGAGATTGTATGAGTTGGCACTCTTGGCATGGTGGGACTTTGGGCCTTACTTTGGTTACCAAACTTGTGTTTTAGATAGCGTTTTGTGTTTTACTATATGTTCTAACACACATTGGAGTGCCCTGCTCTCAAAAGAAGCTGTACTGAGCTGGCTCTTCTACATTTAGCACTCTTAGGAACACAAATCATAGAGTAGAAACAATTACTTCTAGTAGGAAAGTTAGATTCATATAACCTGATACTACCTCTATTCCCATAGCAAGGAATGGGAGAGAAATCACTCTTCTCCACTTTATGTGCATAATGAGATGGAAAGTACAAAATATCACAGGTGCTTTTTCATAGAAGACTGAAAGTGTTGCTTTTATTGGCATAGCTGGGCTTTGTAAATTAGTTCAATTAACAAAGGGAAGTTTAGACGGGAGATGTGTGCCTCCTGAGTGTGTGAAGAGGCTTCGTTGTTCCCTATTTCCAATAGCATTTGAATGGTAGATGGCTATTCTCTGCTAAAAAATCACTCTAAGCAACACGAATCATGGAGCAGAAACAAACACCACTACTAGAACAATTGGATGCTTAGAAGGCGTTACCAGCTTGGTTCCTGTACAAATAAATGGGAGAGAAAATATTCTTCTCCATTTCTGGTGAACATTGAGGAGGAAGTTCATTAACTTCATGGATGCTTTTTCTTTGGAGATCGAAAGAGTTACCACTGTTGGCATAGTGAGACTTTGAGTATACCTGGGTCACCAAAGTGAAGTTTCAGCCACAGTTCTGTGTTTCAGAGTACCCAGAAACTTGAATTACAGTACCCTGCGTCCCAGAGAGGCTGTAGCTTAGCTGGCCATTCTCTGTTAAGAACTCTCCCTTAGAATCACAAAATATGGAGCAGAAACCAACAACTCCACTTGGAAAACTGAATTCTTAGAATGTATCACCAGCTCAGTTCCAATAGGAATGAATGAGAGAGTAAACATTCTTCCCCAGTTCCTTTGTAAAGCGAGTTGGAAAGGCAAAAACTTCAAAGATGCTTTCTCTTAAGAGAATGAATGTGTTGCCTCTCTTGGTGTAGTTTGTTTTTCTGTACTTGTTCTCTTACCAAAGCGACATTTTACACATAATTCAGGGTTTTGCTGTATGCGGGCATAGGACTTGGAGTGCCATGCTTTCCAAAGAAGCTGTAGCTTAGCTAGGGCTTCTCCATTTAGAACTCATTCTTAGAAACCCAAATCATACAACAGAAATAATCAGCTATACTAGGAAACGTGGATGCTTAGAACGTGATACCACCTCGATTCCAATATTAAAGAATGGGAGAGAAGACACACTTGTCTAGTTCCTCCACACAATGAATTGCAAAGTCACAAACTACACAAATGCTTTTCCTTAGGAGAATGAATGAATTGCCACTTGTGGCATAGAGGTGCTTTGTGTATTACCTAGATCATCAAAGTGATGTTTCTGCCATATTTCTATTTTTGGGTGTGTGTGCGGGAAAATTCATAGGATTTCCCTGCTTTCCAAACACGCTGAAGCTTATGTGGCTCTTCTTTAAGAACTCTTCAAAACACAAATCGTGAAGCAAAAACAATCAGCTCCACTAGGAAAATTGGATGCTTAGAATGTGTTACCAGTTCAGTTAGCATAGCAATGAGTAGGAGAGAAAATATCATTCTCCAATTTCTCAGAAAAAAAGAGATGGAAAGTAACAAACATCATGGGTGTTTTTCCTTAAGACAGTGAATGAGTTATTGCTCTTGGCATTGTGGAGCTTTAAACATTACTTCGGATAACAAAGTGAGATTTTACACAAAATTTTGTCTTTTGCTCTAGGTGGAACAGACATTGGAGTGCCCAACTTCCTAAATAAGCTGGAGCTTAGCTCGCTTTTCTCCATTAAGAACTCACACTTAGAAACACAAATCATGGAGTAAAAACAATCAGATCTCCTCGGAAAACTGGCTGATTAGAATGAGTTACCACCTCAGTTCCCATAGAAGGGAATGGAAGAGAAAGCACCTTTTTCCGCTTTCTATGCACAATGAGCTGAAGAGTCCAAATCTTAATAGATGCATTTTCTCAGGAGACTGAATGAGTTGCCTTTCTTGGCATAGTTGATAATTGAAAATTATTTCGGTTGCAATATGAAATTTTGACGGGGGATGTGTGCCTTGCTAAATGTGTGACCATGATTTGCTGCTCCCTAGTTCCCATAGAGATTGGACTCTAGATGGCTCTTGTCCATTAAGAGCTCACTCTTTGATACACAAATCATGGAGCAGAAACAATCAGATCTACTAGGAAAACTGGATGCTTAGAAGCTGTCACCAGCTCAGTTCCCCTAGCAATGAATGGGAGAAAAATCATCCTTCTTCAGTTACTGTGCACAATGAGGTGGAAAGTCACAAACTTCAAGAATGTTTTCTCTTAGGAGACTGAATGAGGTGCCACTCTTGGTATATTTGGACTTTGATAATTTCATTGGTTACCAAGGTAATGTTTTAACCCGTGTTGTTTGATTCACTCTATGTGGGAATAGGCATTGGAGAACCTGCCTCCCAAAGAAGCCAGAGCTTAGCTGCTTCTCCTCTGTAAAAACTCACTCTTAGAAACACAAACTGTGGAATAGAAACGATGAGCTCTACTATGAAACCTGGATACTTAGAACGTGTTACAAACTAAATTCCCATAGGAACAAATAGGACAGAAAACATCCTTCGACATTTCCTCTGTACAATGAACTGGAAATTCACCAAATTCATGGATATTTCTCTCAGGAGACTGAATGAGTTTTGACTCTTGGCATACTGGGGCTTTTAAAATTACTTCGGTTGCAAAGTGATGTTTTAACAAGAGTTCTGTACTTCCTTGTATGCGGGAACCGGCATTGGACTGCCTGCATCCCAAAGAAACTAGGGCTTCTCTCGAACTTCTCCATTCAAAACTAGCTCTTAGAAACACAAATCATGGGGCAGAAACAATCAGCTCTTCTTAGAAACCTAGAGGCTTAGAACCTGTTACAACCTCTGATCCCATAGAAATCAAAGGGTGAGAAAACATGCTTCTTCAGTTCTTCTGCACAATGAGATGGACATTCACCAATTGCATGAATTCTTTTCCTTAAAAGACTGAATGAGTTTCCAATCTTGGCAAAGTGTGGTTTTGCAAATTAAATCAGTTACCAAGGTGAAGTTTTTGCCAGTGTTCTGTGTTTTGCTGTATGAGGGAACAGGCATTGGTGTGTCCTACCTACCAAAGAAGTTGGAGCTTGGCTGGTTCCTATCGACTAAGAAATCAGGCTTAGAAACACAAACCATGGAGCACTAACAATTAGCATTAGTAAGAAACATGGATGCTTAGAACGTGTAACCAACTTGGTTCCCTTAAGAATCAATAAGAGAGAAAACATCATTCTCCAGTTCATCTGCAGAAGGATATGGAAAATCACGAACTTCAAGAATGCTTTCTCTGAGCAGACTGAATGAGTTGTCACTCTTGGCACAGTGGGCCATTGTGAATTACTTTTGAAACCAAAGTGACATTTCATCCAGCTTTCGGTGTAATAGTGTGTTCTTAACAAAAAGGCACCACATAAGGTGCAGCCCCTGTGGAAATCAGGTCACTCAAAGTCCTATTCCCAAGCACCATGATTTGTGTTTCCCAAGCCTAAAATGAGGCTCTGGTAACAGAAATATTTCACAAAACACGCTATGCCAAGTGTGGCAACTCGTAGGAACTATTAAAAAAAAAAGAGTCCATGAATTTTGTGACATTCCAGCTTGTTGTACAGAGAAATTTGAGATGGGTGTTTTCTCCCATTCATTCATATGGGAAGAGAGACAGAAACAGGTTTATATGCTCCAGTTCCCTAAGTAGAGCTGCTTATTTCTGCTCCATGATTGTGTTTCTAAGAATGAGTCCTCAATGCAGAAAGGAAAGCTAACCTCAAACTTCTTTGAGAAGCAGGGCATAACAATTCCTATTCACGTATACAGCATATCAGAGAATTCTGAATGAAACGTCACTTTGTGAACAATAATTCACAAAATCTGGGATGGCAGGAGTGGAAACTCATTCAGTATCCAAAGAAGAAGCAGCCATGAAGTTTGTGAGTTTCCTGCTCCTTGTGCAGAGAAACTGCAGAAGCGTGTTTACTCTCCCTTTCATTACTAACAGAACAGAGGCAGAAACACTTTTGAAGACTCCAGTTCATTAAAAAGAGCTGCATATTTCTGCACCATGATTTGTGTTGCTAAAGTAAATATATAAAGAGAAGTAGCAGCTAATATGTCACTATCTTGGAAGCAGGGCACTCACATACCTGTCACAGTAAATCTCAGAATAGTGGCTAAAACATCCATTTGGTAACTGAAGTTATTCAGAAAGCCTCACTTTGCCAAGGGTGGCAACTCATTCACTCTCCTAAGAAAAAGCATCCTTGAAGTCTGTGACTTTCCATCCTATTGTACAAAGAAACTGGAGGAGTTTTTTTCTATTCCTTTCATTCCTATAGGAAGAATGGTAGAAACACGTTTGAAGACTACCATTCCTTAAGTAGAGCTGCTTGTTCCTATTCTATGATTTGGGATACTAAGAGTGATTTCTTAATGCAGAACAGACAGCTAAGCTCCAGCTTCTTTGGGAAGCAGGGCAATGCAATGCCTGTTCCTGCATATAGACAAAATCAGAACTCTGACTAAAATGTCACTTTGATTACAAAAGAAATTCACACACCACACTATGTCAAGAGTTGCAGCTCATTCACTCTCTAAAAAAAAAAAAGCCAGGCCATGTGGTTTGGCATTTTTCAGCTCGTTTTACAGAGAAACTAGAATGTTGATTTCTCTGCCATATATTTAATGGGATGAGAGGCAGACAAACATTAGAAAACTCCAGGTTCCTAAGTAGAGCTGCTTGTCAATGCTCTTTGATTTATGTTTCTATGAATGAGTTCTTACCAGAGTAAAGCCAGTTAAGCTCAGCCTTTTGAGGAAAAGAGGGCACTCCAATGTCTGTTTCCACATACAGGAAGAAAAGGAACTCTGGAAAAATGTCACTTTTATAAGCGAAATAACCACAAAACCACACTATACGAACATTCTCGACTTATTATGTGTCCTAAGAAAAAACATCCATGAAATTTGGAAGTTTCAAACACATTGTGCAGAGACACTTGAGAAGGGTTCTTTCTTTCCCATTCATTCCTAAGGAAACAGAGGCATAAACATGTTTGAGGACTACAGTTTGCTAAGTAGAGCTGCTTATTCTGCTCCATAATATGTTTTTCTAAAAGTGAGTCCTTAGTGCAAAAAGAAAGCTAAACTCCAGCTTCCGAGGGAAGCAAGACATTCCAATGCCCAGCCCCATATACAATGAAATTTAGAACTTTCATAAAAACTTCATTTTGGTAACAGAAGTAATTAAAAAACCACATTATGCCAAGAATGGTATCTCGTGAAAGATGCTAAGGGAAAGCATCCGTGAAATTTTTGACTTTCTAGCTCATTGTACAGAGAAACTGGAGAAGACCATTTTCTATCCCTTTAATTTGTATGGAAACAGAGGAAGACACACTCTGTCAGCTTCAATTTCCCTAAGTAAAGCTGGTTCTTTCTGCTCCATGATTTGTGTTTCTAAAAGTGAGTTCTTACTGGAGAAGAGGCAAGTAAGCTTAAGCCTCTGTGGGAAGCAGGCAATCAAATATCTTTTCCCTCATACAGCTAAACACAGATCTCTGACTAAATTGTCTCATTGATAACCGAAGAAATTAAAAAACTGCATAATTCCAAGAGTGGAAACTCATTCAGCCTCATTAGAAAAAGCATCTGTGATGTTTGTGACTCTCCAGTTCATAGTTCACAGAAATGTGAGAATGGTGCTTTGTCTTCCATTCATTCTTATGGGTACAGATGCAGAAATAAGTTTCAAGGCTCCATTTCGCTAAGAGTAGCTTCTTGTTTCTGCTCCATAATTTTTGCTTCTAACAGTCACTTCTTACCTGTGAAGAGACAGTTAAGCTCACGTTTCTTTAGGAAGGACAGACCAAACCTGAACCCTCATAAAGCTAACCTCAGATCTCTGGCAAAACCATCACTTTGGTAACTGATGTACTCAACAAACCGCACTATACCTTCAGGAGCAACTCATTTAGTGCCCTAAGCCAAGCCATCTGTGAAGTTCACGACTTTTCAGATCATTGCAGAGAAACTGTAGAAGAAAGTTTTCGCTCACATTCATTCCTATGGGAACTGAAGCAGAAACACGTTTGAGGACTCCAGTTTCCTAACTACATCTGCTCATTTCTGCTCCATTATTTCTGTTTCTAAGAGTAAGTTCTTACTGGAGATGAGGCAGCTAATATTCAAGTTCCTTGGGAAGCAGGGCATTCCAAAGGCTGTTGTCAAAAGGAACAAAATAGAGAACAGTGGCTAAAATGTCATTTTGAAGACCAAAATAATCACAGAGCTGAACTATGGCAAGTGTGAAAACTGATTGATTCTCTGAAGTAACGGCATCTATGAAGTTCTTGACATTCCAGCTTTTGTGCAGAGAAAGTGGAGTATGGTGTTTTCTCTCCCATTCCCTCCTAAGGGAAGAGAGACAGAAACACGTTTAAGGACTCCAGGTCCTAAAGTAGAGCTGCTTGTCACTGCTCCACGATTTGTGTTTTAAGGTGAGTTCCTAATGGAGAAGAGCGAGCTAATGTCCAGTTTCTTTGGGAAGCAGGGTGTTATAATGCCTGTTCTGGCAGAAAGTGAAACTGAGAAATCTGTCTAAATCATAACTTTGAAAACAGCACTGTTCACAAAATGGAACTGTGGGAAGAGGGACAAATCATTTACTTTCCTAAGAAGTACCCGGGAAGTGTGTGACTTTCCAGCTTGTTGTGCAGAGAATCTGGATAAGCCTCTTTTCCCTCCCTTTCATTCCTAAGGTACAAGAAAAAGAAACACAACTGACGACACCAGTTCCCTATGTAGAGCTGCTTATTTCTGCCCCATAATTTGTGTTTCAAATAGTGAGGCCTTAGAACAGAATAGCCAGCTAATCTTCAAGAGTTTTGTGGAGTGAGAAAACCCAGTGCTGGGCGGGATACTGAATAGACCCAGAACGCAGGCCTGGTGAGTGAGTGAGATGACTGAGGGCCATGGGATCCTGAGAAGACCCAGAGTGACGGCCTGGCAAGTGAGTGAGATGACTCGAGTCTGCGGGATCTTGAACAGACCCAAAGCGCAGGCCCGGCTAGTGAGTGAGATGACCTGGGGCCGTGGGATCTTGAACAGATGCAGAGTGCAGGCCCAGCGAGTGACTGAGACAACGCGGGGCTATGGGATCTTGAACAGACCCAGAGTGCAGGCCCCGGAAGTGAGTTAGATGACCCCGCTCCTGGCGGGATCCTGCATAGACCAAGAGCGCAGACCTGGCGAGTGAGTGAGATGACACAGGACCGCGGGATCCTCATTGTACCCAGAGTGCAGGCCCAGCACGAAGACCTTCAGCAGAACTCCCTGCAAAGAGGGTAGAGGCAAGATCCTTCCAGCTGAATCAGGAGCAGAACATCTTGCCAGAGACACACAAAGGGTTCACCTCTAACGCCTGAAGCAGAAAAAAGTGGAACATAACAGCCAGATCCAAACAGTACACCCCTGGAGGAATATGAACTTCATAGATCCAGACCTGGTGCTAAGGTAATAACTCTATCTAAGCTGTAAACTAAAGGTCAAAAGACAGTGGTATACAAAATGACAAAGAGGAGGAACAAAATGCACTCAGGCCCCAAGTCCACTCAGTACAAATGCAGGAGACACTAGCACTGAGGAGACTGGAAATCACATGCCAGATATCTCTGAAATAATAGCGTTGACAGTAAAGAATAAACTGCAGAAAGGTATACAAGAAATCAGATCAGAAATAATTTTGGAACTAAAAAATGTACTGGTAAATCTAATAAAAGAAGTACTAAGTGCTTCTAAAGAATACACTGATTAAAAAATAGAGGAGAATATAAAAGTGATAGAAACACTGAATAAACAATTTAGGAAATAAATAGCATCTATGAAACAAGTTCAAAGTGATATACAGGAAATTAAAACCTCAATCATAACAGCAAAACCGTTTGGATGAAAGTGAAAATAGACTTTCTGACCTTAAAGGCACCATTGCAGCTAGTGAAAAATTAAGAAAAGATCTCTTTAAAACGACTAGGATGCAGGAAAAAATAATTCAATATCTGCAAGATGATGCAAAGATGAACAATGTGAGA
>NDGN011436345.1:0-10182 GCA_002564285.1 Tympanoctomys barrerae
GGTATTATTGCAAAATAAGTATCTTCAAAATGATTTCTGAATTAAGCAAAAATCAGAATCAGTTCTGCAAAGAAAAACTGGTGCAATGGTGCTAGCTAAAGTGCTGGCTACTTATATAGGTAAACTTCTATTTCTATTTATCTGCCTATCTTTCTTTCTCTCCCTGTCTCTCTCTTTCTCTCTGTCCCTGTGTCTCTTTTGACACACTCCTGCTCATCTTCCTCTTGACCTTCCCTGTTTGTTTCTTTTGTTTGTTTCAGTGCTACAGGTTACCCATGAAGAGCCATGCATCTTCTAGACAAAACCTCAAACACTAAGCTACATCCCCAGCCTGACAATGGGTAGGGATCTAAGTGGGTGTGAATAAGTATATATTATACACAATTAAATAGGGATAAGTATCTGGCTTCTTTAGAGGATGTCTACAGAGTTAGTTATTTTTAATCAAGATATGGAAGCTTGAATTTCCTTTTTGGAAAACGTGTTACTTGCTTAGCATTTTCCCCTTGGGACCATGTGTTTCAGGGATGCAAGAAAAATGATAAAGAAGAAGGTATAAGCTCCACAGAAATACAGATATGCAAAGCATAAAACCACTTTTCTGCAACTCTGCTTCTAAATGAAATAGTAACTTCTTGGAAAACTCAGCTATTTATATAAAGTATCGAGCACTGCAGATATCAGAAATTGCAATCAGGGCTTTTTTCATGATCTTACTTCTTTTCTTATTGCCAAGACAAAATATCCAAAGTCCAAAATTAAAGGAGAAAGGTTTATTGTAGCCCACAGGTTATAGTTGCCTGGCTTCAAGACAAGGTGGCACGATAGAGTGCTATTGAAACAGAGAAAGAGTTCATGATTGGCAGAAGGCAGGAAAGTAGTGAAGAAGCAACAGGAAGTGACAGTAACAAGCGACAGCAGCAGCCCTCTTCCTTTCCCTTTCATCTTATCCAGGCTACCTCCCTCAAAGGGAGTAGCACCTACACAGGGAGAGGGCTCTCTTAGTCCTAGCATTCTACCATGAATCAATCCCAGCGTCACAACCTTGAATTCAGCATCACACGCTCTAAAGCCAGCAACCTCCGGCCAGCCTCAGCTATGAACACATGAAGTGTTATGGTGATGTTCAGGTACAAGCCATAACACTTCTGTTTATGTTTTATTTTCCTTGGGAAGTAGAAGCACTTACCTTGTGGGAAACTCATAGTAAGAGAGCACATGTTGGCCCATATTACATCTTTGTTGAAGGCTCCTCTGTGTGGGAGGTTTCACTGCTGCTGGGCCTCTTCTCTCTGAGGCTTTTTAGCTTCTTCTGCTATGAAAGTAACTTATCCTCACAATGTAGATCCTAGATGTTCTTCTCCTTTCTGCCACCCACTCTTGCTGTCTCTCTATGTCTCTCTCTCACTCTCTCTTTTTCTCTCTCATCACATGCAACTCGAAAAGGCTGCTTTAAAGTCACTCTGTCTTGATGCACTTGAGTCTAATATTTCCTGTCAAAAACTTGTCCACGTACTCATATTTCAAGAGCATTGTCCAGTGTTGCAAGTTTCGGCAACAGGTTCAAAGCAAGTCCTACCACAGCTAAATGTCCTTTTGAAGAGATTTTAATTTAGATCCAGATATTTAAATGTTAAAAACCATGTATTAAGCATCATTGTTCTGTTCTTTTTCATTAGCTATTCTTTGTTTATATCCTGGAGTAGAATTGGCACAA
The DNA here is from genome assembly GCA_002564285.1 of Tympanoctomys barrerae. NCBI lineage: Eukaryota > Metazoa > Chordata > Mammalia > Rodentia > Octodontidae > Tympanoctomys > Tympanoctomys barrerae. The sequence goes on from NDGN011436345.1 coordinate 1,718, forward strand.
ATTTCTTAAACTTCCTGTAAATTCACGTTATGTTAATCTCTAGATTCAAGCTAGTCTACATAGATTGGTAGTATGATATCATATGTTTTCCAGATGAAGGGTAATCATCACATTTAAATGTATTGGATCAATACCTATTCACCTGTAATTTGATTGGTCTTGACAGTCACTGGCTGGTCTAATTATTTGTGGTAGAGAAGTGATTGATCTAACATAGCTAATATAAAACTATGCACCAGGACATTTCTGTGAGAAAGAATATATTTGAGTCATGAACCTCCTTTGGTTCTAATTACATGTAATTATGAATCTGGATTCAATGTTTTCAATTAAATTATTGTTCAAATATCTGCTTATTTTATTTTTAACCTCCTTATTTTTTAAAAGCCTGGAGTTGAAGTTAAATATCATTCTACTTACTGATAAGCAATTATATTTGTTTAGGCAATGGTAGTTTTGAAAGGACAGGACTTTGTTTACAGTCTTCCTAGTTGGCAAGACCCTTTCAAAAGAAGTATTACCACCTTTATAGTTATGCATCTTTTTTAGAAGGATTGAATTGGGGAAAAACTCTTATGTAAATCCATGTTCACACATATTGATTCAAATACTCAAATTAATCACAGACACCCGACCATATTTTTATAGATTACAATCATGTTAATGAACTTCAATGTTCTTATTTTTCTAGGCTCAGCTCAGTGCAGGGCCATTTGTAGAACTGGGCCTGATGGCCCCCACACGGCTGGATTTGGGAGAGTTAGGGTTTGAGATCACAGAAATGGCTTTCATATCTGCAGCAGGATAGCTTGTGAGCCAGACATTCATTAAAGACTTTGTGACATTCCTTTGCATACTGCAAATATTAAGGCTGTATTTATCTAGATCAAAGTTTTACCTTGTTTTAGTAACCTAGTGAAGAACTTTCTCACAGCAGATGCTTAGGAAAGCTGAGTTGAATCGCATTGTTGAAATATATCTAAAAAGTGTACATTTAAAATGTTTCCAGTATTTCCTTTCGATATTGCCACCCTGATGCAAAAAAGGAATAACATTTTCTACTTGAGTGGAAACTTTCTTGGGAATTAACTATCTGAGAAAATCATTTGGCAGCTGCAATTAGTCAAAAGTATTTCAAGCTATCAAGAAAAACCGCTAACAGTTAGATGTCTAAAATTCTGTCGGGTAGGCATTCTGAGCAACAGAGATCAAGACGTCAACAGGAACTAGGGGTCACTTACACCGAATTCGGTCCTGTGATCTTAGGTCATATTCCATTAACTTGACTTTAGTCAAATCCAGTTAAATCACCATAGACATGCACTCGCAAACTGTGTTTTCCTTCATCTCAGGCCAAGACATTTGCAGGTTCTGCCAGCGACTAAAAGCACTTAAGCAGAAATAAAAATTGACTGAGGGACAGCTTTGGCAAAAAGCATATTCTTAATCTTACCCTGCTGATGTTTGCTGAAGTCTGGCTGATCAGTTTTCTCCCATGCAAAATAATTAAACACGATACTTACTTTCCGCAGGCTCCAGGTACAGCTTGAGCAAGTGCCTGAAGCTTTCCTTGTGCATCTTCCTTGACTGACACCGTACTTCTCAGTTTGGTCATCCATCACTCTGAATCAAAGCTGCCAATCAACATTTGGCATTTAAGAGGTCGAATTAGAAAGTTTTTTGTACAAGTCTAAAAGGAGATAAGGTTGGAGCTGCCAAAATCGTACTCACTTGTGACCTAACTATCCAAGAAAGAAAAAGCCAATGCCATTAAAAATTGTGTCATCTCCTCTCCATGATTCAGTAATGAAAGCCTGCCGACCAGCTGTCTGTCAGCTGCATTCTGTTTAATCACTGGAAATTGTGTCTGCTATATATGTGCAACCTAAATGGAAAAAGTTGCCCGTGCAATTGCATCTCTCTCTTACCAATAAATCAATGTAGGTGAAGAAGAGAAGAAGGCCACCTGACAGCTCTCCGCCAGAGTGTCAATCATAAATTAGCACTCACAGCGGACATATCACACAAGACTGTGTTTTCAAGGCCTCAGCCTTAAATAATGAAAGGAAATACTTTCATTTAAGGGGCTGTAATTCCAAATATCATGGCGAGAGTTTTCATGAACGCGAAGGAGAATGCTCACCCTATCTCTGGAGGTAAAGTTGTTCTTGGTGTTGATTTTTGACACTTGGAGCTTTTACTACTGCAATGAAGGAGAACGTGGTCTTTCTGCTCAGTGACATTTCTTCAGAATTTCCACATAATGTAAGGCAAGTTCATTGTTTTCTCATTTTTCTTTTTTTGAGTGTGAAAGAAAGCACCATTGTATGAAATATGATTTTCAACTTGATGGCATCGTGCTCCAGTGATTTAGGCAATATTGGATTCTTGCATAAGTCCACTGCATAAACCGATAAAATGAATGGTGTTTTAGACAGTAGGACAAAGCAAGTTTCCTTCCTAAATCATGAGAAATATACTTGTTCTAGATACTTTTTGCATCCTATGCCTTTTGGGTTCGACATATGAAGTTTAAAAGAGTTGAAAATAAGATCAAGGAAGTCCATATGCTAAAGAAAAACATATATATGCAGTTAAAATACAATTTTTATAGAATATATTAATCTGAAATATGTGAAAAATAAATTATAAAACTACTGGCTCTGTTGTAGAATTACAAAGACAGTTCATTCCCTCCTTTGTTTCAGGCTTGTGGAGTTCCATATACCTTCCATTTCTTGGTTTTTATCCTTCTCTAATAAAAAGTTATACAGCGTGCTTATTTTTTAAAGACTAAAAATGCTCCTGAGCAAAAATGTGGTATTTCAGTATCCTTGATCTTACAAATATGTGTTCTCGGGTTGGGATTTTTATTCTCCAAATGTTCAGTTTATATTACTGTATGTAAAGGGTTGTGAAGTGCATGTCCTACACTTCAGCAAAATGTCCCAGAATACACACAAGAGGCCCTAGACCTAAAATCTCAGAATAAGAAGTGATCTAAGAACTGAGGAAGTTCACAATCTACGTGTTATAACGATGTTCTCCAGACAGCCTTTACAATAAAGATTGGACCTTTGCTTGAATATTACTTACCTATGCTTCAATGTAATGGTATGCATTGTCAATATTTCAGCACTGGCTAAATGTAATCACTAAAAAACATTTTGTGCTTGTTATGTAAAATTTGAAAAAAGAAAAATTTTATCTCTATTTTGGTATATTTATAAGAGTCTCTATGTTCATGCCACGCCTCCTCTTTTTATGTTTCATTTCTGTTAATATCAACTTCTGAAACCAACCAAGTTCCTGGGACATGGTTTAACCCAAGAAAATAAGTTAGTCCCTCTTTTTCTTTTTGTCTGAACTATAAAATTCATTTAAATACAGTAATTTTCATGTGTACCAGTGTTCTGGAAACAATTAGATGTTGCTCTGAGATGGTAAATTTAGGAAAATTTAGCAATGAGTTTGGTACAAATGTTGGCAGTCCTGAAGCAGCGATGGGAGTTGGTGAGACCATCCATAGTTTGTAACAGAAAACACTTTCCACCTTCTCCATTCTTAAAGTGGTAACACAAAGGAATAGCTACTCTCAGCCCATGAGCCCAGTTATCATTGTGGAGAAGTTTACATCAGGCAGACTAAGGTGACACAACTGGAGGAGACTTCATGCTTGTTTGTGCTACTACCTGCCATCTTGCTCTTTTGTTGACTCTTCTTACTAGAAAATTATCAGGCAAAAATCAATAATAGTTACTGATATATTCATCACTAAGGTCTCTTGGGGGCTGATAAGATAATTCCGTGGACTAAGCACATGCTTTTGTAAGCACAGGGGCCAGGGTTGGATCCCTGGGTGCACTGAGCTGGGAACTGAGTCCAGGCATGGTGGTGCATGCCTGTAATGCCAGTGCTGAGGAGGCTGAAGACAGGAGGGTCACTGAGGCCGAGCTGCCTAGTGAGACCCTGTACCAATACATAAAATGAAAAAGAAAAGAAAAGTTCTCTTGGCACACAGCAAGGCAGAGAGAAGCAGATAGTGTGTGAGAAACTGTAGATAACTCTGTAAAGTTATTGCAATCACGAGCAAACCTACTGAATGTATCCGAGCTTTCTATGAAGCTCCCCCAAGAGCACCACAAAAAGTGGGCTTTTACAAACAGATATAGACAAAAGGGTGCCGGTTTTCCTAGTTTTAAGGAAATAAACCATGGAATCACAAAAGTGTATGTGACCACGGATGCTGTGGAATTCATTACACAATTTGATGAATAAAATTCTGCTTTGAACTTGTAGTCCACTTAAAATGTTTGTACATGGAACATTCCTAGGCCTATTGTACTTTCAATACCCACTAAATTGATTTTTAAATCAAAATCTGAAGTTTTACTTCGTTTGTTTTTCTAAGAAAGCTGGTTGTCAGTACATTATTGTAATGCTGTGGCAGTCCTCCTGCAGTATCTAGATATATAAGCATGCCCAGGAGTGTTCAGCTTGGGTGTGTGTGTGTGTGTGTGTGTGTGTGTGTGTGTGTGTGTGTATAACTAACTTTCCTGATGAAAATTCCTTAATCCATAACTTTATTGATGACAGCTTCTTCTAATTTGTTATAATGCTAGACATAGAAAACCGGTACTTTTCGTTAACCAACCCTATGCTGAAAGTTTCTTTCTTTTATTAACATATAAGTTAATATTAACATAGAGTTAATATTAACACAGCAGCTCCAATATTCTTATTTTACTTCACCAGTGACAAGAATTGTAGCTTAAATTCTAAGTCATTGATTGATTTTTTTTTTTTTTTTTTTTTTTTTTGGTGTGTGTGCGTGTGTGCAGGTTCTCACTAGGAAACTTGGACTTGTAATGATCATCCTGTTTTCAGCCTACGCAGTGCTGGGATTACACTTATGTACTACCACATTAGGTGTTGGTGCCTGCTTCAGTGTACCCAGGGGCTGGGCCAGCGTGGCATGCGGTACCTGAGATCAAACCCCAGTTCCTGCTCTTGCCTAAGCAGGCGCTTACTCTGCTGAGCTAACTCAATGGCCTAATTGTTGGTCTTTTTAGCAATTCTATCCACAAAACTGAACTTGCCACTCACAACTCAGCTTAGCCAAATTGGATATTTTAGGCACTCTCATATTTTAAATTCTTCTCCATCTCCTAAGGAAATAAAAAAAAAAGAAAGAAAGAAAATTTAAACTGTAAAGTTAGCAATACATGTAATTGTTTCTTCAATATCTCATAATATGGTCTGCAAAAATTTCTGGTCTAGAGAAATATTTTGGGATATACCTGCTCAATACAACTTTGAAATGCTACCCAAAAAGCCAACCTCAGCCCCCCAAACTGCTTACATTGCCCTCAGATACTTGCCAAGGAAGAGACCAATGATAGAGCTCTTCTGCTTTTGTTCTCTACTGAGGACATTTGATTCAATTTGAACAATAGTCATTGACGTTTCTGTTTCTCTTGGACTATTCTGTGAGCTTCTTCTCTGCAATTCTTTTTTTTTTTTTAACTAGGGTTTGAACTCAGGCTCTTGTGCCTGCCAGGGAAGCACTTATTCCACTGACCCATCGCCCCAGCCCCCATCATTCTCTGCAATTCCGACCCACACTTCATTGCCTGTACTTGCTCCTAAATCCAACTTCAGAATAACAACGTGCAGATCTAAAATAGTTTTCACACCTATGACTTCATAAGAAGCTTCAGTCACTTCTGATACTGCTGTCTCTACTTAGTCATATTTATTTGGTTTATTCTTCCATGGTGTGAATCTGTCCCAATACCCACCATGATATTTAACATCTAATTGAAATTTTTCTTTTTAATTAAATACTTAATACTGAAGATATTTTAAATATGTGTCTAAGGCATAAGACGTTTCTGTAAGTGCCACCAATAGGTTTGGAGACCATTTATGTTCACCTGTGACTCCACTCTTATCAACTCCATCAACCTTACCACCTCCATCAACCACTGTCATGCATTCTCTTATTTTCATTCTTTGCTTTCTTCTCATACAGTCTATCTTTGTTCTTTATACAAGTGGAATCCCACAATGTGCATATTTCAACAACCTAATTATGAAAATGAATGTTATGCTCAAGCTTATGTATGCTGATGCATATGGGTGCACTTGATTTTTTTTTTTTCCAAATTCATGTTAACACTGACTCTACTATTCACTGAATTTGTCTTTGGGCTGCTGATGTTCTAGTTTCCAAATTAATTATAGATAAAAAGGATTTCCTAAGTTATGACCTACTTCAGGCTTTGCACATGGGTTTCGTATGAGGGAAGAATACACCTAAATGAATCTTAATGTTTCACCAGTTCACTTAATCACATGCAAGTGCAAGAATAGATTCTGGCATGGTCTAGAATCACATTTACCTATAAGTGAAAAATACTGGAGAAGAGAATAGGCTCACATTACCTGACTTCTTGCTGTGATTGTGAGAAAATCACTTTATCACTGTTTCTCAGTTACATCCTCTGTAAAATGAGAGTAACAACAGTTTATTTTTAAAAGCAGAGAGTATGAGCATAGGAAGAAATAATCTATGTGGAGCACTTACACTTAAATTGAAAATAAAGATGCCTCAAATCCCCAAAGAATCTGTGGCAATGTGCTTCAGTGGTTATTATTTTTCCAAAATTAGAAGAAAAATAGGAAGTTATCTGCAATTGCTGAAGGTCAGTGATTTTTCTCACTTAATCTTCTCATTTGGTCTACTTCCTTATGTGTACAGTACCATTTGAGATTTTGACTTTTTTTTTTGAGACAAGTTCGCACTGTGTAGTTCAGAGTGGTCTGCAATTTGATATGATGCTCCTGCTTCTGCCCCCGAGTGCTTGGAGCACAGGTGTGTGCCCCCACACGGTGGTTTGCATTCCAGTTATATGGATTGTTTAGAAGATTTTGCCAATGGGCAATTGAGTTAGGATTATAATTTAACTTTATTTGGTGGCACATAGCCCTAGTGTTGATAAACATTTTTCCGGATATTGTAAGAAAATGAAGCTACATGCAACTTGATCCGAGTGGAAGGACGGAAATGACCTTTAGAAAGCTCTCCTCACTATTCCTTTTCTAATTAGCAATTTGACCTCAAAAAGAGGGAGTGGATGCGGAATTTAGAGGAAGAATGTTTCCTCTGGCACTGAGCAACCAAAATACGTCAGAACTGAAGGCCAAAAATAAAGCTTGAAGTGTACAGAGCCAGAAGATCAATAAGAACATCGTCTAATTATCAAACATGTACAGTGCAACCAGAAAACTTGGTGTTCTTAAATACTAAATCTTGGGCTGGGGAGATAGCTCAGTGGAGTAAGTGTTTGCCTGGCAAGCACAAGGTCTTGAGTTCAATCCCTGGTACTACAAAAAAAAACCCAAAAAAACCTTACATCTCAAAGGACTATTTTTTCTGTCAGAAATGTATTTTATTATAAGATACAAAATTATAAATGAGCCATAAAATAAAACAACTTTTGTAAAATGAGAAGCAAATTTCAACATTTTGTAGATTAGTTTGAAATAATTCATTTACTTTTTTGTTTTAGACAGAGGTAGAATTGAATAGTTTGTCAGCACAATTAATAAATACTTCCTACACTGAAAAATATTTAGATTATTTATGGATTTGACACTAAATGCGATATTGACAAAAATAATGTAGGCATAATCTAAAATAATAAGATATAAGTGACAAATTGTTTAATGAGTGTTGTTAACCCTATAGTACTGAGATTAAGTCAGTCCCCACATAAGAATATGAAATAATTTCAAAAATATATGAAGGAAACTAGAGAAAAGTGTTTTCAAATTTGACAACAATGCAAAATGAACTGTAAGGTTGAAAGACCTTTCTCTAAACTATCAGTTAGGCCAGTGAGATACCTCAGTGGACTGAGCACCTGTTAGGCTACAGCAGGGATCAATGTTCCATCCTGGGCACCACCCCATGCCGGCTCCAATGCCGGGTGCTCCGAGCTGGCCACCGAGTCTGGGTGTGATGGCGCACACGGGTGATACCAGTGCTGGGGACGCTGCAAACAGGAAGATCACTATGAGCCCAGGCTATGTAGTGAGACCCTGTACCAAATACTTACAAAAATAAAACTAAAAACAAAAAATATAACTATCAGTTAAGAAGTCAAAGATTCTATGAAGAAATTGACATATATTTCTACTTGTGTTGTTAAGAAAACATTATTATACATAAATAAATGGTAATATAATATGTAATTAAAATTATGACTATGTATTTTATAAAATATTTTACTGGGGTCCAGCAAGATAGCTCAGCAGTGTAAAGCACCTGCTTAAGGAAGCTTAGGCAAGTGCACAGGGACTGTGGTTCAAGTCGAGGTACCACACATCACTCCAGCCCTGCCCCTGGGGGAGCTGAGCAGACCATCAAACACACACACACACACACACACACACACACA
>NDGN011436356.1:527-12910 GCA_002564285.1 Tympanoctomys barrerae
GGGGGGGTGGTTCTAGCAAGGGGTGAGATCTGGAGGACAAGCAAGGGTAACCTCTTCTGGTACCTTGGGCACAGGAAGTTGGGGCCAATTCACTGAGCACAGAGAGAACAGTCTTGCAACAGCCTGTGTAGCTCAGCATGGACAGGCCCAGGCTGTGGTCCACGTTCTGCTTCCCAAGAGGCACTGTAGGATTTCAGCAGTTACTTCTGGATGGTATTGTCACAGAGGTGATGGCTATGTGTCATCACAGCCCATCACCACTGCTGAGGAATAAATGTTTAAATATGGGAATATTAAGAGTCATTCATTTGAAGTATAGACATTGCAGGTCCTGGTAATAATGGTGGGAGATGCTCAGTTTGGAATAAATTGTTGCTTTTTAACAATTAACATCTCCAAACACAAGATTCTGAATGTTGGGTACCTGTGGCCATGGCATTCAATAAAGCGAGGGCTAGGTAAGCAAGCCTCCCAAATCCTGATGATTTTGACTACAAATATGAGAAAACGCAAACTAAACTGATTTCAAACAAAAGAACACGTATACTCTTCCAGGAAAGAAATCCAGAGTGAGGGCTGAATTAGAGGGCTGGTTAAGCCCTCACTTGATGCTTAGATTCACTGTTCCATCTTTCTTGTCCTCAGCCGCTTGAGTATGACTTCCATGGCTCCCAGTTCCCAGCTCACATAGACAGATCACAGGACAGTTATGTTTTTGTTAACCTTTTAAGCTTGAAACAAATCTCCCAGAAACCCGTTGAAGATTTTGCCTCCAACAGTATGGACTGGAATCACATCATACATCTATACTTAAACTTGTAACCTTGTAATACAAATAGGATGGTTGATGCATTTGGCACAGCTATGCCCCTTCTAGATATCTTTCTGAAAGAGTTAAAGGCATCATATCCAGTGACATATGCTTATCCATGTTTATAGCAGCACAACTCCTGATGGATAAATCTTGGAAGCAGCCTGTATGTCTTTCAACAGATGGATTAAGAAAATGTGATATTTGACACAATGGAGTATTACTCTGGCATAAAGAATGAAGTTGAAGCATTTGTAGGAAAATAGATGTACTTTAATAACATGTTAAATGAAATAAATCAGATGCACAAGCTTAAATATTGCACAGCTTTTCTGCTTTAAAAAGAAATGAGGGCCAGCCAGATAGCTTAGTGGATTAAAGTGCCTCTTAGGCAGATTTAGGGGGTGGGGGTCAATTCCCCAAAACTGAGACTATGCATGGTGGCACGCACCTAAAACCCAGCATGTGGAAGGCTGAAAACAGAAGGATCACTACGTCTAAGCTGTGTAGCGAGACCCTGTAGACCCTGTACTAAACACATTTAAAAAAAGAAAAGGAAATAAAAAGAAATGGTCGTTTTGTGTTTATGTCACTTAAACATTCTTCACTTCATCCCAGGATGCCTTTGCTACTACAGTAATCACAGAAAGCTCATCAGGCAAACCACAGAAGGGACAGCCAGGTCCAAAAGAACCCTGTTATAAAGGAGACCTTCCCAACTCAACTTCATGCACAAAACACAACGTGGTTTTTTCCTAAAATATCATTTTAATTTTCAGTTTTAAAAAGTATTTCTCTTAGAGGTAAACATCTTTTATAAAGAAAAAACTGTAATTTTATTTCTGAGCTACCTGAAAGCCTTGCTTCATTCTGTGTTTTGTAGCATCCTGAACAGAATAACGTATTGCAATTCACAGGGAGACTATCGCTGCAGGATGAGTACAATTATGAAATCTAGGTGGGCAGATAAAAGTGTAACACTAACCCTTAATACAGTAGTTTTCCTACATGTAAAAAAGCCACACGGAAACCAAGCCAATTAGATTTTATTTCAACCAAGAATATAAAATAAATGCAATCTAATTTATTTTAGTTTAACAGTCACTTCAAGAAGGATGTGAGGACGCTGAAAAGCAGGGAACGCGGGGCCCGCGAGTGGCAGCTCCTCCTGCATCCACAGCATGGGCCGTGCAGAGGCACCAGTGCTTGGAGCACGCACATCGCAGCAGAGCATGGAACGCTACAGTCACAATGACAGTCATACAAAAGGGGTGCGTGCAGAAAATGACTGTAAAAGAGACAAAGACAAGTACACTTCACAAATAAGAATTCTCAGACATACAAACTAGGCAGTTTAGAAACGATATACTACATAACATATATAAAAAGTACTTTCAATTGTTGTTAAAAAGGACATCTGTCCAGATTTTGTGTAATACTTTTAGTGTCTACACAGACAAATCTTTAAAAAAATTAAATAGCATTAATTTACTAAATATTTAGGAGATAACAGTGCATTAAGGATTTTTTTCATATAATACAGACGTATCACTTCCTTACAGTGATAGCGTAGACGAGTAAGTATGGCCTTAGGTACAACACATTTTAAAAAATCCTAGAACAACGATCTTTGCCTTATATTTGTGACTATTCTTAAAGATTATGGAGACCTAAACTGCTATGTCTTATATAAAATATTCCTTGTACTTGACTCCCTCAAGTCTCTGTTATCCTAATGGATATGTCACTGCATTTTTCTATCCCCTAGGAAGATACCACCACAGAGCTTAAAATTTGCAACTTTCATAGAATTAATCCTTCATTGTACAGTTTCTGCTACTCAAAGCAGATCAAGTTCCAAGTCTTATTCTCCACCTACTTTTTTACCTTTATCAAAGAAAAGAGCATCAGTTTTAGAGGCACCAAGAACAACCAGCAGTTGCTTCAATGGGAATGAAGCAATGAACACACACATACACGTTGTCTCTTTCTATTCTTGAGAGTAAACTGTAAGAGCAAAAGAACAGTACAGAAGACCAGCATTCTAAATACTACAGTCTCAAACCACACAGGTATAAAAATATACATGCCCTTGGTTTTTGCACCTCATTGCATGACCTACTCCATTACAAGGATTGTTCAGCCTAACAGGGTCAGCCCTGCCACCAAGCTATCTTATTTCATCTGTCCTACACTCTTGAGTACCTTTTCCCAAACATGCACCTCACTAGCAAGCTAACCCTAAAATAGATCTGTAATATCAAGAGCAGAAAACCTTCCCTTGGCTTCATTCCTTCTTTCAATACTTCCCCTGGTCCAGGTGTTCCCATAGGCTGAGGGATGTGCCCCGTGTACCCTTGGGGACATAGCATATCATTAGACTGTCAAAAGGGAATGTAGTCATTTGGGGACCACAGTAACAAATTTTGCCTTCAGAAAGCTTTACAGGTCTCCTTGGAGGTCCCATAGTCCTGGGCCCTTACATGTGGAAAGCTTTTTTCCCCTTTATAGAAAAAGGAAATTATTAACCAAAATCACTTAAAAGCGTAATGGGCAACAGTAGGCATCACCAACCCTGAGGCAAAAAGAGGAGAAAAGGGGCAGAAACAGTGTAGTGATAAGAAACCCAGTCGTCTATGTAACAGGGACCTCTGGCTATGTTCTGGAGAATACTGTGTACTGGGAGCAACTAACAAAATCCCCTATGGTTTGTGTCAGTTCTACCAGTAAAGTTCATTATGTACAAGGAAAGCAGGTTAGTTCTGTCAATGTAGAAGCACATATACTAAGAATTACATATCAAAATTACTTATAAAGTATTAAAGGGTATGGTATCTTGGCTTATATACATATTTGGGGTTTCTACTTTTATTAAATGTAAGCTTCCCTCACGTCTACAACCACTTCATAGAGAATGCTCTGCCTACAAGGGCCACCCAATTAATTGTTCAAGGCTGCTGTGAATATTTCAAATATATAAGAATGCCTTTTGTGACATTTAAATCACTGGCTTTCTCCTACCATGGACAGAGAGAGAAACCTTTCTATAACACTGTTTACTATGGAATTCAGAAGAATAACTATCCGAGTGGATTAAGAAGTAAACAAAAGGACCTTCGTGTTACTATAAGTCAAACACATGGCACAGACTTCCCAAGGGAGCTGTCACTGAAGTGACCAGAAGCTCCCCAAAGACACAAAGGATGTCCTGCCCTTTCTGTTTTCCAACCAGCAGAGCACTGGGCACACGGCGAGGGTGCAATGAGCACCTGCTGACCAGCAGCTCTGGATGAGGAGGTTTCAGGGCACAGGACAGAGCTTTGTATAGGTGACTGCATCAGGTTAACATCTTAAAAGCACAAAAGGGATAAAATACCATGGAGATGATCAGAAATTCCTTCCAATGGAGCATGTCAACTGCTTCATCTTCAGGCTTGATGAGTGTCACTAGAGTCTTATTATCATTATTAAGCATTGTTATGCTGAGATCAGTTAGGTCCTGGCTGGCTTCAGTATCACAGCAATAGTGCAAAATGTATACTGGCTTTTGTCTTAAATCTTATTTTACTTGTATATGGGCCCAGAGTATCATAACCAGGTAGATAAGTTCATAAGGAATAGTTTAAAAATGCATATAATTTGCATATACAATAATCTGCTATTCTTCTAGATCAAGAAAACATTAAAACAAGGCTGGTGCTGTCAGTAGCATTCAGAAGAACATAAACTTTTTGCTCCCTACATTGCAATGGGAGCTCTAAGTCTTTGTTTTCTTTTTACTCTGGGAAGTGAGACTGCTACTTACAGGGGCTAAGAAAGAACTCAGCCTCAAATTCATAGATAATGGGAATGCAGATATTCACCTTATCTAGTATAGTCTTATACTATCTGCCCATAGTTTTTTAGGCACTATTATTAAGTTTTCTCCTAGGGACAAAAGAAAGCATTCAGTGCAATGAAAAGATTCTTGATAGACGTTTCAGTAACAAGAGCAAAATTATGCATAATACATAATACATACTTTAAACATGTATAAAACCTAAATTTTTAACATGCTGTAAAAATAGTCTATGTCTAATGCAAGTACAAACAGAACACTGCTCTTTATTTTAAAAGCATATGAATGTGCAGGCTTCTATTTGTGTACTCGATTATGTAAGAAAGTTACCTCAACTCAGATGTAAAGAAACTGAAGAAAGCAATGGTTTCTTTAGAGAAGCCAATTTTACATACAATATACACTAAAAATTTTTCCTTCAACGGGAAGTAATACATCCTTGGATAAACATTACTCCTTAAAGAAATCCTAGTGCAGTTAATATTCTCTCCAGCTTTCTGGTGTGGGTCACCAGAGGACTATAGTTCATCAAAGCTCTTGAAACCCTTTTTAAGGTAAACTTAGGTACATGTAGGTCAAAACTATAATTCCTAATTACTGAATACTATTCAGAATACAATGCTTCTGGGAACTAAGTTCCATATGAATGGTTATATAAAATCACATACTTCATTCTTCATAGCATAAAGCACAGTAACTGTAAAGATCTAGGCTGGTTTTGGTTGTAGGTTCCTTCTGTCCCACCTCTTATCTTTTACTAGACCTTCCCTGAAACTAGATAGATAAATGTAATAGTAAAGTACTTCGGGACAGCCATAGTTTCTGTTTAAGATTTACATGAGCCAAACAGTTATAGTCTGTGAAAACTGTGTTAGTGCTTTAAAAAGTACATTATTACCTGTGTTGCTAAATCAGTTCATGAAGTACAAAACTATATACTACTGGAATCCTGTTTCTAACATTAAAATCCTATTAAAAGAGCTTTCAAAAGAAAAATTATAATGATTGCTACAGCATGAGCAAGGTGCACCAGGAAATCCTTCACAAAATGCTGAAGGTTACAGAAGTGCTGGGATTAGATCAGAGGCTTTATCAGAGAAGTCACAATGAAACACATGCAGGAAAGGGAGACTGGGAAACTTCACAAAACTTCTTCATGTCAATAAAGAGATGTCAGCCCTGCCAAATGCTCAGTATACAAGGTTCTCCTCTCAAGTGTGTAAATTTTAAATGTCATCACAGCTTGCGCTTTGGGGTCCTCTGCAATGCAGACATCATATTGCTGGGGTCTGTGCTCTGGGCTGGCCGGGGCCAAGTAGAGGGCTGTAGATCAGTACCGGTGGGCCTGGTGAGACGGGTGGTACTGCGCACTCTGCTGAGACGATGAGGAGTAGCCCAGGGTGCTCTGGGACTGAGAGGATCCCTGAACGCTGCTTTGGTAATTCAGGCGAGAACTAGAGTGCTAGAAGGACACAGGAAAAAGAGATTACTAAGGGACAAACCATTTTTACTCCTAGGCTGCTGGTTCAGATCCACAGTAGCTGAAAGTTAAGTTTATGAATACATTTTGCTCCTCTGAAATCACAGCCTGCCAGTGCTGTAGCCACATATTCCAGGAGGCCCAAAGTTGGATGGACTTCTCTGGCAAATAAGCTACCCTGGCACAAAGAAGAGCAGAGGGTAAAATCACACGCTGACTCACTGCTCTTCACACAGACTCATTCTGGGTGCAACTCCATTCTTTGCTTGAGATTTGCAAACAAGGCCTGTGGAAGTCAGTGGTATTTACGATGTACAATAATATACTATTAACTTTCTCATTAGAAATAACAAAGTTGTAACTAAAAAGCCATTATTTTATATTAAGACATTTTCAGAGCTAGAAGCTAGCAGCAATCAGCAGTCCCACCTACAGGACAAAGCCAAGCAACAGTGAACAGGTTTTATAAACTGCCTGTTTATAAGGGCCTTCACCAATAGAACCTACTGTCTCTCATATCAATCAATCAATCAATCAATCAATCAATCAATCATTCAAGCAAGTTCATACATGACTGCCCTCAAGAAAAGATAGACAAATGTAATTTTTTTTCTTTTTTTTGAAATTAGGTCTCTATATTGCCCAAGCTAGTCTCCTATACCTGGTTCAAGTGATCCTCCTGCCTCAGTCTCCAAGTGCAAGGACCACAGGTGGGTGGCACCATGCCTGGACTGGATTTCAATTCAACATATTTTTATTACTTTAAATGAAACATCTTCATAGTGTTCCATGAGGCAAATAGAAAATGGGTAAAAGGAAAATTCATCTACAGAATAACGTAGTACCTGATTAAATATAAACATAGTATTAGTGTCTCCGGCTATGTTCAGAAAGTTGTTTTTTTCTTGTTTCCTATGAGCAAAATGGGAAACAACAAGTATAATACAGCTATTACTTCCAGTTAAAAATGTAAATTACTTGGGTGGCAGGGAGGGGGATTAGGAAAGACTAGGGTTGCAGCACAGCATAGGGAAGTGCTTGGCATCCCCAGCACCAAAAGAATAAAGGACACATCAGCCAGGTCCTGCCCTATCCACACAGAAGCTGCCAAACTGAATTTGAAAACATGGCCTACAATAACAGACCAGCATTCTTTCTCCTCCTTCATCTCTTCACCTCCTAGTCCTCCTTCCCTTTTGCAAAAGATCTATAGCTATGATTGTGTATGTCAGCATATTACACGCAGCCCAATAGTTCTTCTTTACACAAAGAACACATATAGTAGGCTGGGCATGTAGTGCATACCATAATCCAAGCACCTGGGAGGTTAAAGCAAGAGAATACCAGTTTGGGGCCAGCTAGGCTACATAGCAAGACCATGTCTCAAAAGACCAACAAAACAAAATAAAGTAATAATAATAACAAAACAGCTCAGGAGGAAATACAGAAATCTGCCTATAATTGTCTATAGCTGGGTGACAAGATACTCTCCTTTGATCAAAATTTCAGTTAGGTTATTTTCAGTCCCTCATTTGATGGACTAAACCCAACCTCAAGCTTTTCCTTTCTGTCTTTGCTGAATCCTATCAGAGCAAGAATCGTGGCAACTTATTAGCCAAAAGCCCTTATCCTTGATATTTTGTCTCCCTGGAATGCCATCAGCAATAATCCTTAAGTCAGAACACTTGATTAAACTTTGGTGTTTCTTCTTAGTAATTTTAATTTCACTGACTTCCTCAGTACTCCTTGGTTAGACATCACTGCCTATTGTGTTGGGGTTGAGTCCTGTGTTTCTCCCCCACCACAAGTCCTTAAGGCAGCCATCTCTATAACTATTGTGATAGCTCCCCTTGAATAAATTCTGCTTACTTCATTTAATTTTTTCTGTGGGACTGAAAGGATCAAAGCCAAGAGTGTTCTACCACTGAGTTATACTGCTTGCCCTTTTTGATTTTGAAATGGGGTCTTGCTAAACTGTCCAAGCTGGCCTAGAACTTGCAATCTTCCTGCCTTAACCTTCTGAGGATCTGGTGTTATAGGCACGAGCCACCGCAACAGAAACCTTTATTCCCTCCAGTACTGGGGACAAAATCCAGGCCCTTTATGAACTGAACTATATCCTTAGGCTTCTCTTTATTATGTTGAGGCAGGGTCTTGACATGACTGACCCTAAACTGCCCAGACTGGGCTCAAATTTACAATTCTGTCTCAGTCCCCTAAGTAGCTTGGATCAGACATATGTACCACAATGACCAAGTGCCTTATAACCTTTAACACTTTGTTCTGTAACATGTCGATACAATACAATTTGAGACAGAGATGAAATAATATACAGCAAACATCTATTGCTCATATCATAGGGATAAAGTGTTGCTCATACAATTGGAAAATGTTATTCATAACAAAATTTATGACAAAATTTAAATATGTTCCTGACTACTACTCACATAGCAAATTTTTAGTAGTTCAAACAGACACTTGGACTAATTTAATGAGAACCAAAGGTAAGTATGAGACACCCTTCTGAAGACAAGGAATATATGGTGAGACTTCTCAGAGAAGTAGCTGTGTGGAAACACATTTGTTTGTTGAAATATTCAAAATGTATAGCAAGCTGAGACTGCTATTTTATTGTCTTCCTTTTAATGTTTCCCTTTATTCCAGTTCCTTATCAGTGAATTTATAACTCCCTCACCAGAAATTTTTTTTTCTATTAGCTCTGTTCTAAATACTTTTTCTTCCAATTTCCTGAAGGCTATATCCTAAAGTTTTTTTCTTTTTATTTAATGTTTTATTTAAATTTTCCCTTCTTCCTAGGTCTTTTCTTAGCTTGTTGAAAAAAACTTCTTTTTTTCTTTTAAAAGAGGTTGAGGGCTGGGGAGATAGCTCAGCGGTCTAAGCGTCTGCCTGACAAGCACAAGAACCTGAGTTTGATCCCTGATATTGTATGTCATGCCAGCCACCAAAACCTGGCGTAGTGGCCCATTCCTGTAATCCCAGCACTGGAGAAGCTGAGACAGGAGGATGACTACGAGTCTGAGTTGTGTAGCAAGACCCTATACCAAATAAATAAGTAAATAAATAATTAAAAGAGGTTGACATGACAGGTATCTGTTTTTGAGGCAAAGTCTTGCTAAGTAGCCAAGGCAGGCCATGAACTCACCATGGAGCTCAGGCTGGGCTGGTACTCACAGCGATGCCCCTGCCACAGCCCATCTAGCGCCACTGGATCACTTCTTTTTTTACCATGGCAAATTTTACTTACCTCCAAATACCAATCATTATGCATTTTTCTTTCAATTTCCTAAATTAGGAGTACAACTGTAGTTTTCTTTATATCTAACAAAAAGTATTCTCAGATCTCCAAATAATTTCCAGTGTGAGTTAACAGTTATTTCTAAAAAGCCTCAATCTACCTATATGGTCACTTAATGAGTATTTTCTCCTAGTAAATGCAAATCTATTTGAAGAATATTATAATTTTCTCCAAAGTAAGCTGCCACTCCCTTTTTTCCTGGATTTTTCTTTTCTTTCAGTGTTTTTGCCATACTAGTGACTGAACCCATGGCCTTAATACTGAGCTACATCCTCAGCCTTTTTTAAAATTAATTTTGAGAAATGAACTTGCTAAGTCACTAAATTGCCCAAGAGGGGCTTGAGGGCTGGGGAGACAACTCAGAAGGTTAAGCAAACACAAAATCCCAAGTTCAATCCTCATAACCACCAAACAAAATAAAACAAAAAAACAACAGGGATTGAACTTGTGATCTTCCTGCTTCAGCCTCCCAGAGTAGGTGTTTGCCACCTTATCCCCACGCTTCCCTTTTCAATGTGTATGTAGGTATCTTTTTCTGATCTACAGTTGACAGGCAAACTATATAGGAAAAATAATGACATTTTCTTTAAGAAAGGAGATACCTACGTTGCTACTTTTTCTCCCTAGAATATAAGGATAAACAAATCAAGGTATAAAATAACTTGAAATTTCAAGAAATATAATAAAAGCCTTCATTTCTATATAATGCCCTAGAAATAGAACTGTGTAATTTGTACATCAAAATGTTAGTGTTAAGAATGACTTAATTCTGGTAGAGTAATCCCACACTCTGGGAGGATGAAGCAAGAGAATCACAAATTTGAACCTTGTCTAAGTTGGGCACAATAACAGGTGATTATAATCCCAACATGAAGGAAGCTGAGGCAGGAGGATCACTGAGTTTCAGGCCAGCCTAAGCTACATAGCAAGACCCTGTCTCATACAAACACAGAAATTCAACACTTGGCTGTGCAAATTTAGTGATTCAATGAGGCTCAAAAAAGAAAAAAAGGTTAGGAACACAACTCTGTGTGAAGGCTCTGGTTCAGTCCCCAGCACTGAGGGGTTGGGGGTGGGGTGGGTAAGGGACCTGTTACAAGTCTACTTCCCATTTTAGAAGACCTGCATACACTAAGAAGAAACAAATGGCTCACCTGATAGTCCGAGGGCATGCCAGGCGCGCCCGAGCTTGCACCAGAGGGCCCAAGCCGCGGCTTCTTGTTTGGAGGCACCTGATTCAGGCCGGAGTCCTGGCTGTGCTGTAGCCCTGCAGCTGTGCCCCCAACGCCGGCTGCCACACCCCCCGTGGTCCCATTGGTCTGAGTGCTACTCTGCTGTGGAGGGGCTGCCTGTGGAGCAGCTGCTGCCTGTGGTGCAGGAGCTGTGGGCTGCTGGTGCTGGTTCTGCTGCTGCTGCTGATTCTGTATGGGGGAAAAAAATGAAGCAAGCCTAGTATGAAACTAATTCAATGGGAAATTTCTTTTTTCACCTGAAGTGCACGTGTGATGGCTGAGCCAGCTGGTGGCCACCCTGTGCACATAACTATGTGACTAGAGTGACTAGGAAACGGAGTGCCAGAGATTATAGCCTTCAAAGATAATACCCCGAGCCTGAAGAGGATGTGTTCTCTTGTGCTCCCTCGGATTGAGCAGTAACCCTCTGAATCAGCACCAAACAATTCACTGAAGCACACATGAAGGAAACAGTTCTTTGCTTATTAAACAGCTGTAAGAAGTCTTCTGAATCATGAGTTCGTAAAAGCAGAGCAGCATAGGAAGGCTGATACAAAAAGCTAGCTTGCATGACACAACAGTAACAGGACATAAAGGAGCAAGACTTGGGACTCAGGCAACAAAAGAGTTCCGCACAATTAAGGGCAGATCAACACACAGGAATCACCCGCTCCCGTTATCTTTCTGTCTACAATATTCTCTGACCGTTGAAGTGTGCATGTAGTTCATACCTTGTCACCTTTCTCTTCAGGTTCATCTTCATTAAGGAATTCTCGCTTAGGGTACGGGATTTGGCAGCCAGCAAACACACTAAAAATCATTAAAAAGAAACAAGCCATGATCTATAATCTACATCATTATTACTTTAAAATTCTACTTTTTCCAGCCGGGGAGGTGGCTCAGCAGAATGAGCGCTTCCCTGGCAAGTGCAAGGGCCTGAGTTCAATCCCCAGTTCTGCTCCCAAAAATCAATTAATTAATTAAAAAATTCTACTTGTTCTTTCTTCACTTTTATTTCACTCTTTATCTGTGACTAGCGTTTGTTTGATGCCTCACTAAACAATGAAACAGAAGCCACTGTCTAAATTTCTACACTAATTGCCACTTTCAATTTCAAATCATGACTCCTGTTAGTTGATACACATGACAGAATTTTCCCCACTAACAAATACAAGCACCAAGCGTATACTTGAGTGAACAATGAACATGTTCTGAAGACAGAAGTGAACTCCACCATTCCCTACTGGTTTGATCTAACTTCTGGTCTATGAAGTCCTACTTGTTCTCATCTGTCAGAGAGAGGAAACTAAGTCAGCTTTGGTATTCATCTGAAAAGGTGACTACAACACCTATTTTTATTCACATCTCTCTATAGCTTGACCTGTTTAAAAACACAGGCCCTTTTTCTTTACCAGTTTTAATGAAGAATGTGAAGTGTTTTCCTTGCTCTCAGCCACCACCTGAAAAGGAAGGGGCATACATACTCTAATGTTGGCAAGGGGTCCTCCTGAAAGTATGGGTCCTGCAGAGCCTGCTCTGAGGTAATTCTTTTGGTTGGATCCATAGTAAGGAGTTTCTGAAGCTAGAAAAAACATGTAAGAAATTGAGAACACATGAAAAGTCTGCTTACAAGTCAATGTCTTGGGGGCTGGGGAGATGGCTCAGTAGAATAAGCACTTGCCTGGCAAGCGCAAGAGGCTGAGTTC
>NDGN011436366.1:0-15506 GCA_002564285.1 Tympanoctomys barrerae
CGGGGATTGAACTCAGGCCCTTGTGCTTGCCAGGCAAGTGCTTCTTCCACTGAGCCATCTCCCTGGCCCCTTTTAAATTCATTTTAATGAGAAAAAAATATATAAAATAACAGTAAAACAGTTTCAAAATAGGTTAGTAGGACAGTTAAATTTTATTTTATTTTTTTATTTTATCTGATTCTTCTATGGCTGCTAACTTTATCTGTATGTATATATCCATGTAATTGAAGGTCTTCTAGGTAAAAAATATCTAGGATTCTTGCTAAAAAGAAAAAAAAATCAGCAAACCTGAAATTTACCAAGCCTCTTGATCTAATTACAGATTTATTGAAAATATTAAAAAGAGAAACATGAAAAAAAGAAGAGAAACATGTTATCAAATAACAGAGAGTATAATTGGGCTTTACTATCCTCAAGCAAGTAGGAAACTCTCTGGGACAATCAACCAGTATATACATTGTGAGACAAAGTGAGACAGAATGAGAAACTATTGTGAAGAATGCATACACATCATTTAAATCATTTGCAATTTTTAAATTTTATTTATTTAGTTAATTTTACTGAGAAAGAAGCAGCAATGAGACAGTTTCAAAACAGGTTAATAAGACAGTTACAATAATTAATACATTGCATATTGTTGTCTTTGTAATAGTTATTCAGAGTACAAGATGCAGACATGATATTTTGTCTAAGCACTATTAGTATAAATCTCATTGAACTAAGAAAGTAGCTGTATGTCTAAATCATTTGCAATTTGTAACTATTTTTAGATTGAAATTTTAGAAAAGTATTACAGCACATAAAACAAGTTGAACCCTAAATATTGGATAATATTTAGGAATCATTTTTCATCTTTGAAAGTATTTTGTTTATTTTAGGAAGAAGGAAAACACAGCTCAATAGCTACATTCTAAATTACTTATAGAAAGAATAACATTATGTCTTATATTTGATTATGAAGTAGGATAGAGGAGGGCTGGGTTTTTGTTCCAGGCTATTGCACTTACTAAACAAGCCTCATCTTCCATCTGTGAAGACAAGTCCCTTCATTCTCAAGAAACTCTCCCCCAAGTTCTTATATTTGAAATGAAGTAGGAGAGAGGAGGAAGGAGACCAGTGTGGAGGCGGCAGGAGCCGTGGGAAGATGATTTTTGAGGTTGGATTATGGCTTTGATGGTATAATAATCATTATGCCATTTTTTTTTTTGAGGAACTGGGGATTGAACTCAGGACCTTGCATTTCCCAGGCAAGTACTTATACTACTGAGCTACCTCCCCAGTCCCAATATACCATTGTTTACTTTTGTGCATGTTGAAAATTATCCATGATGAAAACAGGTAGATTAAATTTAAAAATACATAGCTAGATTGTCTATAGTGTATGGGCAAGATGGGACTTATTTTCTATTTTAAAAAACCTTCTGTTATATAAGAGAGTGGTTTCTTAAATTCACCTATTTCAAAGAAATGAGGATGAAGAAGGTCAGGAATCACTTAAAATCATCTTAGGATAAGCTTTCCTTTGCAAATATACATTTGCCCTTTGTTCAAAGAAGAAAAGAACACATTTCTGCGTACTTTTCTCCTTTCTCATAACTTGTGTAGTTGTTTGTACCTTGGGGTTTCTTTATTTTTAGTGAAAGTTCTACAAAAATTTTCTGTCCTTCTTCCATCTGCCTGTTACCCTTATTTAAATTTTAATCACTGGTGTATATTGGCAGGATTTTTAATAAGTTGACAAAAAGATAGCACCTCTCAGTAAGATTTATTTAGTTTCAGAATGGCAAAATCCAATAAAATGAAACCGAATATTGAGTAAATTAATGTTGGAGTTTGAAGGCATTGTCATGCTGGTTATATTTTTATTGTTTATTTATTTATTTTTAAAAATGTATTTGATAGTTACGGGGTCTCACTACAGGCTTGGACTCATAGTGATCCCCCTGTTTTGAGCCTCCCCAGGGTTGGGATTACAGGTATGCGCCACCAGGCCTGGACTCTGGCTGGCTCATCCTGCCCTAAGGGCGGGGCTGGTGCACCATGTGGTGATGGAGATCGAACCGTGGTCCCTGCACTTGCCTAAGCCTGCCTAAGCAGGTGCTTTAGTCTGCTGAGCTATTTTGCCAGCCCTGTTATATTTTTAGGGGAAGTGCCTTTAGTATGCCTTTGAACTCACTACAGACTTTCGTATAATAATATGGTAAAATTAATAAAAATCATTTTTGGAGTGGCATCTAGATTTGCTTCTGTCAAAACTAATAAGAAGTAGAAGAAAACTATTGTGTCTTACATAACACATTGAGTTAATTATTTTTATCCTTATAAACAGTAAATGTCAAGAATTAGGAGAGCTGCTACACTGAATCATGGGGACGCACCCTGAGAAAGTACTTCAAGAGAAGAACACAGTAAATGTGTGCAAAGCGAGTCACTGTAGTACTTTCAAGGCTGAAATGATTAGACAGGAATGAAAAGGCAAAACATTGCAACAAATAAATAGGTACGTCATGGTGCTTCAACAACATGAATTATTGAACTGATATGAGAAATAAAATTAAAAATAAAACAATCTGAAAATACATATATATAAAATTAGGAAAGTACAAGCACATTAAAACACAGTGCCTTTACTCTGCTAATAAATATGCAAAATATGTTAGTTTTTAAATAAAGACTGGAAGAAGATATTCCAAACTGAAACCAGCTGTTGCATTATAGTGTTGATATTAAGACTGATTTATTTTTTCTTTAAAATTCCCTTCTGCTGTTACAATGATATTTATAAAATGTTTTTTTTTAAAAAGTCCCAAGAACAAAAAATTAATCCTGCCACAAAGAACTCGAATTATTTTGAAAAACACAGTTCTAAAGGGGAAGAACATGGAAGAGTAAGTCTGTGTTAAATCTAATAAATGCCATGAATGAATTGCGACGGACTGCAACACATTGTAGAGCTTTGTGCATGTTGTGGGAGGCAATTGGGGCATTTTATGGCTCTGCCTGCCTTCAACAGAGAGGAGAAGTGGTGCAGAAAATCCTACACCCCCACTCTCAGTGAGTCATTGTATCACCAAGAGAATGAGCTTTGTGCAGTGTCCAGTCCAGTGCTGGTCCCAGATGGTCACTTACTAAAAACTATGGAAGGCCTGAAGGGACACCCTTGCAAATGTGGTGCTGTGTTTGTAAATGGGATGCTTCTCCAAAATAGTGCTTTCTTCTACAGTGTATTTTGCTTCTATGTATTTAGCTCCTGTTTAGATAACTGCTCCCTTCTTCAGCTGTGTAATAGCTTTCACATTGCATGGAGCTAGCATGGACTCTTGCTCTTCCAAAGTTCTAGTGGTTATTTACCTCCTGGGAGGAGGACGAGTGGCTAAAGGAAGCTGGGTTTTTGTTCAGGGCTTTTGCCCTGGGACACATTTTAATAACAATTGGATATTGTTAGGATCTCAGTAAGTAAATGGTATTTGGATAAGCTGTCAATAACTATTTTATTGTATTTTATTTTCTCTGTTCATCATGCATGCTATAGGTCTTATCCTGTAGTGCCAGGGATTTGGGCCACAGACTTCCATAAATTCTTGGGACTCTGGAACCAAAAGAAAAAGTTCCCATGACTGGATAGAATGTTTTAATTTTTTTCTTTTTTTCCTCTGATTATTTTTGAATAAACAACAAAATAAGCAATAACAAAGAGCTAGCTGCCTTTAAAAAAGGAAATAATGGACAGAATTTTTTGTGAGGACTGGCAATGGAAGGTGAAGGGAGGATGTCATTTTTCTGTACAGCAACAAATCATAGATATGTTCGACTCATTCCAGTACTGTGACGTTCCTGGGAAGCACATATTATCCTATTTCTTGTTTAGATAGTGTATTTTTTCAGGTTAATTGAAGGGCTTAACAGACATTATCATATTGAACAAACAGAAGCCTAATAAAAAGGATAGGTGATGTGTTATTACATCTGCTCTATAGATGACATGTGGCATGGTCTTGGGATTCAACAATGGGGTCCCTCCCCCAGTGAGTATACGTGCCTCTTTGGTTGTACATGTACTTTGTTAAAAAGTATATTTGATTGTTACAGGTCTCACTACCCAACTGGGACTCAGAGTGATCCTCCTTGCTTTCAGCCTCCCCAGCATTGGGATTACAGGTGTCCACCACCACACCTGGTCTCTGTGGTGGCTCAATGCCCCCGGGGGTGGGGCAGTGGGGCATGTGGTACCAGGGATCAAACCCTGGTCCCTGCGCTTGCCTTAAGTTTGCCTAAGCAGGCGCTTTAGTCTGCTGAGCTATCTCACGGGCCCTGTACATGTACTAACTAGTACAAGGAAGTTTTTGAATCAAATTGTTAAAAACTAATACAATGCTGTTTTAAATTTCATGATAAAATTTTTAAGTAATATTATAGGACAGAAGTGATTTTAAGATAACATTTTAATAGTATCTGAATATTTTATTTATTTATTTATTTATTTTTTGTGGAACCAGGGATTGAACTCAGGCAGGCCCTTGTGCTTGCCAGGGAAGCGCTTATTCTACTGAGCCATCTCCCTGGCCCTGAATATCTTAATATTACAGAATATTTTAATGAACTTTTTTGAAAGAGAAAAAAAAAATGGCCAAAGACAGAAACAAAGCAACATGAAACACGGCAAATGGTACAGAATTTCAAAACAAGAATAGAAAACTAACAATATTTGCTATATTACATATTGTTATCATCAAATGTGTTGCTCAGATTACCAGATGTAGGCATGAACGATTGATCAAACAATTAAATATTAACTCTTCCCTTCAACAAACCTTAGTAGATACAGTAAAGTGGAAAGAAACTGATGAACTTTTTAAACCAAATCTACAAAGCAGTTTCTTAAACAATGTAGAGAAAGGAGGAAGTTTTGTTGTGAACAATAAAATTTTGCTCAGTTTTTTTCTTGATTCTCATGTTGAAAATACTGATTTGAAAGTCAGCTGATGTGTTCGATTTCCAAAAGAAGGCTTCCCTGGCAGTTGTTCTTTGAGTTGGTGCTGAATCGTGGCAGAAATAACATTAAAGAAGACCATGGCCTTCCAGGCAGGGCCACGCTGACCACTGGACCTCTGTCTACTCGTATAATTAAACTTGAGGACAGAAGAAAAGGGACTCTCTTTTCCCCTTCGAAGTAAGTATTGAGGTTATGCAATGTATTTGACCTCGGAATTTGTCAGCAG
The DNA here is from genome assembly GCA_002564285.1 of Tympanoctomys barrerae. Lineage (NCBI taxonomy): Eukaryota > Metazoa > Chordata > Mammalia > Rodentia > Octodontidae > Tympanoctomys > Tympanoctomys barrerae. The sequence continues at coordinate 5,220 of NDGN011436366.1, forward strand.
TCATAGAACAAACCAGTGTGCATTTCTTTTTAGTTCAATAACCCAGTGACTATGATGTGGTGAGCAAAAGTAGAAAACAACTTTTCTTGGCAAATTTATTCTCAGCGGGGTTAGTTACTGTCTTCAAACAGTGAGTGCATGTGAAATGCAATTGAGGAAAAGAAAATGTGTACAATCTTATGATAATTCTACTGTGCTGCAGTGCATTGTTTCAAAGGGTTATTTCATTCCCCTGAACTTTCATTTTTGTTATTTAGTTTTCAATTACAAAAGTAGTACTTGCTTGTGTGAAGTCGGTGATTTTTTAATTCTAAAGAAGTACATGAGATTATATATATATATATATATATATATATATATATATATATATATATATATATATACTCTGACCTGCCTGGAAGTCATCATTGTGATTAGGTTTGATAATGTTGCAATAAAGTAATGTCTGTCCAAGGCTGGTAGCTGTTGCCTTCATTCAGTCAATTAGCAAGACGTGTTCTGGACATCACCTTAACTGGAAGCTTCATCTCCTTTGCTAGAAGGTCTGATTTCACCTTTCAGTTCTGGCAAACACTAATGTGCCCCACCATGATCCCCGTCGTATTGCTGGATTCTGGCTGCAGGAGCTCAGAGGCACAAAGTCCACCAAGTGTTTCCATTGTGGTGCAGTAACTCACGGCTGCGTGTTTGCCACCTGCTTCTCACTTCTGGGCCTGTCCCTCAGGACTGCTTTGTTCATTTGCAGACGTGGAGGTTCGAAGAGGCTGAACCTTTCCACTGCTTCAGAGCTCACTCTGAACTTGGGAAGACTACAGGCTCCTGGTACCTGGGATGAAGAGGGCTGATCGCCCTGGAGGATTCTTTTCCAGAGACACTACGCTGGAGCAAGATTCCGGTTCAGTGGGTGGCCTGACTTCCCTCTGTGAGGCTGAGAAGGGTGCCAATGAAGGAAGAGGAAACAACTAGAGGTCCTGCAAAGATCTTTCCACGCTGATGAGACTGAAATTGCTGCTGGAACTTCCTTGCCTTACAACTCTCCACGTTCATGTTTCTCTTGGAAAATTTTATTTTATTTTATTTTATTTTTTTGTGTGTTTTAGGGAAGGGTCTACAGGGTGGGTTGTTCAGGGTCTTACTACTAGATCGGACTTCTAGTGATTCTCCTGTTTCACAGCCTCCCAAGTGCTAGGATTACAGGCATGCAGCACTACACCCAGGCAGGGCCAGCACGGCAGGCCTGGAGATGAACCCCCAGCTCCTGCGCCTGCTTGCAGGCACTTTAATCTATTGAGCTATTTGGCCAGCCCTCTCTTGGAAAGTTTTAGTGTTTGTTCCTATGTCTGATTGAATAATACTGATAAAGGGGAATGAAACTCCTAATCTGAAAGATACCTGGGCTGAGTTCATGTTCTCTAAAACCAAAAAATGAGTTTTAGGAAAAACGGAGGTTAAGAGCAGAATGTATTTATTGGGGGAAAGAAAGATCTTGTCCAAGGGAGGGATAGAAGGGAACCCAAGAGGATTGCCCTGGAAGCTATGTTTCCAGGGATTTGTATAGAGTAAAACCATGTAGTTAGGGAGGTCTAAAGTGGAGAACATGGGAACTTGCTTAGGTGGGCATGAATTGGGACAAAACTGTGGTCAACCAGTGAGATTGCAAGCACCATTGCTCAGGTAAAACTGATTAAATCCAGGACCAAATGAGGAAGCAAGTCATGTTGCAAGTGGGAACCAGCAGGCATGAATATAGAACAGGGGCTTTTCCTGTAGGGGGCTGGGTCAGTGACTTCCAGGTGTCCTTAGGTCAGAGACTCATTTAGAATATCAGTCCTGAGTCTGGGTAGATAACTCAGGGGCATAAGTACCTGATGAGCAAGTGCAAGGACCTGACTTCAATCTGATAACCACCCCCCACCAAAAAAAAAAAAAAGAAAAGAAAAGAAAAAAAAAATCAATCCTGGATATCTATCTTTAGGGAAGTATGTGGCTGCATTTGTTTATTCTTTTGTCTTGAGATCCGGCCCGCAGCGGGGGTTTGTCTCTCTCCCAAAGCTGCTAAGTCATCTTGACTTCCATACTGTCTTGAGGCCCCGGACCTGTCTGATTGCCTATAATATTTCTATCTAACTCAGCTGCCTACAGAAATACCATTCTAGATGATATTTGGTAGAAGAATTAGTGGATTACTAAGACAAAAATGCTAGTGGTGACTGTTTACAAATTTGAACTTTAAAATTCTCCATGCATAATCATGCTGCTGCTTCTCGATTTGTGATGAAATTATGCCCTGATAAAGCCATTGTCGATTAAAAATATTCTCAGTTGAAAATTCATCCAGTTCACCCACCCCGCTGAACATCAGGGCTGCAAAACAGAACGTATTTTAGATGGCAGCTAGTCCTGTGCTCCTGGGGATGGGGAGGATGGCTGGAGCGCGTGGCACGGTGGCAGGGGATGGAAGTACATATTGCCAGCATCTGCAGAAATCAAAATTCAACACTTGAGGCTTCTGCTTCTGCTGAGTGCTTTGCACTTGTGTACTACTGGAAGGTCCAAAAATAGCTAGTGGTTCGGCATCTGTACTGGAATGAAATCGTAGAGGTATGGATTATAAGAGCCTTTGGAAAGAGGAATGGATGCAAAATTAGAGACATTAAAGATGAGGTAAAATAGGAGAATATTAACCATATTTTTCTGGTTGTTGAGATTCCTTACACTTTACTTAGCTTTATATTTTAGAGTGGAAGGTAGTTTTCACTCCATTTCCTGTGGAAATTATTGCAATTCTCTAAACTAGGATTGGAGCAAATTGCAAGAATCTCCCAGTCTGTCAGTTTTCCTAAAATAAACCATTAAAAGCAGTTCATTATCTATCATTTTATCCTGGGTTAAAATAAAAATCTGCTTTCTAGGCCAATCTTCATTAAGCTATTAATATCCTTTTCATATTTTACGACTTTTAATTTCCTTTATTAGCAACTGCAGGTAGCTGAGACATGAATATCATTATTTGTAGTATTAATTGATATTTTGAATGCTTTTTAATGACTTTTGGGTCCAATGTCAATAGTTTTCCTCCTGGTACACATAGTTACAAGGACATACCCAACACAGCTGTATGTACTGAGCTATATTAATGTTTGACTTTGCATCTGGCCAGGAATATGCCTGTTTTTTATGATTTTAATTTCAACACAGCTCAAGATTTTTCACAAGGCCACTAGCGGTACATTTAGAAAATCCCTGATTTTCCAAGTGTGATGATGTAGGTCTATACTCCTAACGCTTGTGAGGCTGATGCAGGAGGATCACTGCAAGTTCCAGGCCATCTTGGAGTACATAGTGAGACACTGCCTCAAATTTTTTTTTAAAAAGCCCAAATTTAATCTATTTTATTTTTTCATAAAGTAAAAACCTTTAATACAGTTAAATGAGTTCTCAATTTAGTAAGTTCAGCATAGAATTTGAAATTTTGCTAGCTGTTTCAAAAAGTAAGATGTGCACCTGCCGTTTCAAACCTTTGTCAAAGGCACTGTTTACTGTTTGCTGATAGTGGAAAGTACACCTTTGCACAAGTGTGCTGTCACTGGTGTACTTCGTAAGGGGCGTTGGGAGCACTTTGAAATTTCAGTTTTATTTCTTCTGCATTAACTCACAGAGGGTACTTTGTGTACTTAGATTTTGTGTATGAAAATACTACATCAAATATATAAGCATTTAAATTTTCATTTTTCCTACCATAAAAGCTATATTAAAAAGAACACCACAGGGCCAGCCTGATCGCTTAGTAGACTGAAGCGCTTGCTTAGGCCGAGTGCAGCCAGTGGGGTTCGATCCCCGAGCCTGCTGCGCCAGCCCTACCCCTGGGCGCACTGAGGTGTGGTGGCTCACGACTGTAATCCCAGCACTGGGGAGGTTGAAAACAGGAGGATCACTACAAGTCCAATCCATGTAGTGAGACCCTACAGACCCTATAGACCCTGTCCTCAGTGCAGAAAAAAAAATGGACACCATAGGTTTTCTTATTTCTTTGCAATTGTATATGTTGAAGAACAAGATCTTACCTCTAGGGTCCCTTCCTCGTGCCCTTGTCCTTTGTGAATTGCCACCAAGCCATGAAAGTCTCTGTATCTTTTAGACTGTACCCCACACTTCCTGCTGGGACACCACAACTTTATTGTTTCAAAACTAGATGGTGCTGAAAGTTATATTTACTCATTCATTTGAGAAGTTTGGGCTTGTTCTGGAATCTGAGGATATGGTGGGAAACACACACCTGGAGGCTTAATTGGTCACAAAAAGTGTTCATTGATCTAAATCATGTGTGTTTCTACACTGAGCAAGGCCCTGTGAGTACAGAAGGCCTGACATAGTGGAGGGCAGCGAGAAGACTCACAGGGAAGGGACCTCAGCTCTGAAGATGAGTCAGGTCATTGCTGGTAGTAAGGGGTGGAGGAAGTGCGCCAAGAAGAGACTGAGCATTCCCAGACCTGGGGCAGGAGTTAGTAGACTCAGTTTTAATCGCTAAAGACCATGAGGCTAAGGCAGAATGCAAGGTGAAGTTTGGTCGAAGGTCCAGTTAGGAGGATAAGGGTCAAATCAAGTCTTCTCTGTTTGACAAGTTTAGTTATACATTTTTTTCTTTTTTCTGTATTTTAGAGAAGGGTCTACAGCGTGTTCAGGCTCTCACTACTAGATCAGACTCATAGTGATCCACCTGTTTACAGCCTCCCAAGAGCTGGGATTAAAGGTGTGCACCACCACACCCATTCCACTACACCCAGTCTCAAGTGCTATCTCACTGCGCCCCGGGGGTGGGACTAGCAAGGCAGGCCTGGGGATTGAATCCCTGGTCCCTGCATCTGCTTGCAGGCTCTTTAATCCACTGAGCTATTTGGCTGGCCCTAGGTTTGGTTATATCTGAACTATAGTAAATAACAAGCTGATGAAGAATGGAAACAAAGGCAGGAATAAGGATGATGATAATGAGTGTGTGTGTGTGTGTGTGTGTGTGTGTGTGTGTGTTCCCATGTATGCCTGAGGGAAACACCATGATTGGATGGTCACTATCAAAAAATGAAACATGAGAACAATGTTTAAATTTTTTAAAGCTATGATTTTTCTTATCCTGTACCAGTTATCACATAGGCAGATAGTCCATAATTTCTTAGGAGGCAGTTCTCTTCAGTAATGAAGTTATTTCCCAGCATTAAACAATGAGACACTAATAAAGTCATTTTCCCCCAGCCCAATTTAGCATCTGTGGTTAATAGTTTTCGAATAATTTAAGCCTTAACTATGTGACCAAAGCAGGGGCAATAGAAGAACCTGTCTTTAGAATCCACCTTGTTGTGTCAGCTAGCTCAGCAAAAGTTAAATAAAGGACATTAAGGTGAAGAGCAGGTTTAGATGTGAGGTTTCAGCTTTGGAGCAATTTCCAAGCAGCAGCTTTGTAGAAATGGACCCCGTACACGCTGATAAAAGGAGCTGCGTCTTCGTTAGAAGCTACTGAAACATGCCTAGGATGGCACTTTGCTACCTCGCCCTCTCTCCACTTAGGAATACTGACTGCTGTCTTTTGTATCAAGGACTGATGTTGCCTCATTCCTTTTGCATGTGAAAATGACCTCTGATGTGGCCTTTGGAGCTGCTTATAAAGCAATCATGGGGTTCAGGATGGTGGCTAAGGGGGTGCACTCTTGAAATTTCCATTTTTCACTCTAGAATAGACAAAGGCACCAGACCCTACTCCAGTTATGTGGAGGGTTGTTTGCATTTTCTTAGTTAAGGAATTGGGCCTATTGGGCAGCTAAGATTATACACAAGCCATGCTTATTTAAAAGTGGTGCAGTTATAACATTCCCATCTTATTATTTGGTAGGTTACTGGCTAAGAAAAAGCCAATACCACACTAGCCTTAATTTGCATGGTGAGGCAGTACAGAAGCTGTGAATCTGAGGCTTCTTGGAAGGCTATTTTTTTTTTGCTCCTTCGATCTCTGTAATATCCCATCAGTCCTGTTGGTTTCCACCTCTAACACTATACATAAAAGCCAACCCAGGCCCCCACTTCGAGTATCGCTCCTTATACTTTGTGATCAATTTGTAAATCTTGAAAAGAAAAAAAAAGACATCTGAATAATTTATTAGCTAATGGGGAAAGAGAACAGACAAATTCTTTTTTTTTTTTTTTAATGTATTTGGCTGTTATGGGGTCTCACTATGCAGCTTGTACTTGTGGTGATCCTCTTGCTTTCAGTCTCCCCAGCACTGGGATTACAGGCATGTGCCAACATGCCCAGACTCTGGCAGGCTCAGTCTGCCCTGGTGGTGAGACAGGTACAGCATGTGGTGCTGGGGATTGAACCTTGGTCCTTGTGCTTGCCTAAACAGGCACTTTAGTCCACTGAGCTATCACGTTGGCCCAGAGAGACAAATTCTTGAATGACTTCAAAGTGAAGATGTTTTGGGGAACATGATTGCTGTTTGAGGAGAGATTAAAGACAGCACCAGTCATGTTGCCCATCAAGACATAGGATGGCTTTGGTTGGGGCCAGGAGAGAGCCATTGTGTGTGTGTAAGGTGGTAAAAGCCAGGGTTCTGCCCTTCTGAGACCTTAAAATTCAGCACCCCTGCCACCTTGGAGTACAGCAGCCAGAAATTATGCAAGTTGTTGGGAATTCTTCCTCAAGAGCCCTCTTTTGAGGCTGAGGCTTGCTTGGGAACACCGCGGGTTTCAGTCAGATTCAACAAACTTGAATTCACAGGGTGCACTGTGACCGACTGTCAACGTTGTTTTGGTTGTGTAGGCTTGGGCCCAAAACTTGTGTGAGTGGATCAGCCTCAGAAGGCAGCCCAAGGAACTTCGGAAAGTGCCCTAAAGGGACATTATCGGACAGTCTGTTAAACTTGAAATTTTATCTGTGTGTGCATATATTTTCGTATGTCTAAGTCGGAAGAGAGCCATACGTTTGCCATTAGAGCGTGATCCACACAGTTTTGATAACACCTTTTTCTTTTCACTTATAAAGGCTATTTATATGATTTTTGGAGGAGTTGGTTAAAATTAGCTGATATTTTAAGATCCTTTTGACATTTTACATGACTGGAGGACATTGGGACTTAAGTTCAGAGAAACTGGAAAACTCTCACAGTTGAAAAGCTGCCATATTTGGGAATCCTTGGCAAGGTTTTATGTAAACTGTATGTTTTTTACTTAGAGAAGTCTTCATAATAGAATTACTCCTTATACTTGATACTTGTGCTTGCTATCATAGGATGGATTTAGCGGAGCAATGCAGAGCTTTAGGTTAGGGAAGATCCGAGAGCATAAGTACAGACTAAAGGTCATGGTGGAGCTCAACTTGCACCAGGCTGTAGGAATCACTCCTAGGCTGAAAAGAAACCCAGATTCGAGGCTGCCAGGGAATTTTGAAATTGTCTTCAGTACAGCCAAGACAGAGTTTGCTGTGCTTTGATATGGTGTCCACTGCGAGGGACTCCTAAAACAGAATTCAGGGATGAAATGGGCTTTAAAATGCAAGTCTAAGTGAAGAGAAAGAGCAGTATATTTAAGCTGAAGTAGAAATCTGACCGTGATTTCTGGCACCCACTCAGGTAAAGGTCATTTCCTGAGCATTAGAAGGTCCTTGTCCTCCAAGGGGGCAGAAAAATGTTCCCCAGTGCTCATGTTTAAATATCAGTTACAAAACCACAGAACTGATACAGCATGAAAGAGAGAAATGCAGAATATTTTTTTCACTGCACACAAAAATAAGAAATATTTGCCATCTATGATAGCTGTATGGAAACCTGAGTCAGCTGCTTATGGAGCAGAGTTCAGGTCCCTGACCAGACCCACAAGGTAACAGTACCATCCTATTTCCCTGACGTGGCTCAGTGGATGCAGAGCTCCTGTGCTTTTGCCTGCCCTAGCTTGTGCTTCCCACTAGCCCGCCAGTGCACTGCACCATCCAGGTGACTGGACTTCCCATCCTCCTGCTTATGATTCCAGTGTTCCAGAGGGCAAGCAACTGCTTTGAATCTTTCCTTCACCTTTCCTGAACCTTGTCTGCAGCCCACTGGACTGCAGCTGATGTGACTTACCAGTCACTCCCAGGACACATCTCATCCATGCATCTCCTTTACAAAGCTGAAGCCTAGACTGAGAAGCCAGAGTTAACATTTCTGGGCTAGAGTCTAGAGTTAGTGTCAGGATGGGGTCTCCCAACAAAGTGTATGAAGAGTATGGGTCAGAGTGTCTGGGGCTGGTGTGTTACAGGAAAGATCAACCTATGGATTAATTAACAGGAAAGAAAGAAAGCTCCAGAGAAAAGGAAGGGATTAAGAAAGAGAAGAGATTAGTACCTGTCTCCCTTAGGCTGGAAGGAGAGAAAATAGTTCAGAGGAACATGCAAGTGGAGAAAAGGGTAGAGTTGTACAATAATCTCATGGAAGCTTCAGGAAGAGATTTTTAGGAATTTGGTGTCTGTGACATTTAAGCTTTCTTGAAAAGTAGGAAATGCAGAGATCTTCAAATCTTATGCTATGTGGAGCTGAGGATCTTGAGTCAACTTGAAAAGGGATGGCCTAATAGTGGATGGGTTTGTAATTACATTTATTTGCTTACCCTCCAACAATATTTAGACTGCTTTTATAGTATGTGTATTTACTGCCATGCTAGGGACATCTGAAGGCAGATATAGTCCTTGTTTTAATCTGTGAGGAGTACACCTGGGCCCCTTGCTCTTCCAAGTCTGGTTCATGAGTGAGCAGCACCCACATCACCTGCAAGCAGATTTCTCTAAGCACATAGAAAGCAAAGAGCATTGGTCCATGGGTAGAGTGTCCATTCTGGGCCAGCTTGGCTGGGTTCAAATTGGCTGAGTACTAATTTTATGACTTGGTAAAAAACTTTAGTCTCTCAGCTTCCTCTTAAGTCCACCAAGAATAAAAATAACAACAACTTCTTTGCAGAGTTATTTTGAAGATTAAATGTTTATAAAATGTCTTGGCGCATGGTAAATACTTTGCAATCACTGATAAATAGAACTAGGAAGTTAGACAGACCATATCTAGAGTATAATAAAGAACTGAGAGCAAGAACTAGTTGATGGTCATAGCACTTAGGAAAGTATATTTTAGAATCTCACAGACCTTTTTACTTTTCTGTGATTTGGAACCACAATCAGGCACATTTCATATCTCCTAGTGGACATTCACCTATGCAGGGGAAATATATTTAACAGGATCTGAAGCTATATCTTATTCCATCTTATATGTAACTAAGTGTTGTGGGGTTTTACTGAGTTAGACATACCAAGGTTTTATGCATGTATTGGATTTCTAGGTGTGCAAATTGCTCGTAGATTGATATATAATTGTAGTTCAGTTTGTTCATAATGTTACCAAGAAATGGTTGTTACTTCTGGATGTCACTGATCAAACACCAGTTTGCTAGCATTTCTTTCCCCAGGTAATGACCTCTGTCAGTGTGTAGCAGTGCACTTGTGCTTATTGTACAAGCATCTAAAGACTTAACCCTTCTTCTAGTGAGATTGTGGCCAGATGCTAATATATTGAAATGAATATGCTGTTGGAGGACTTTTCTTGCCTTTTATTTAATGAGTGCATTTTGTTGGATCTGTATCAGTTTACATCAGTGGCTGGTAGGTTATTCTGGCAATAAATTTTATTTTACAACAAAGATTTGTGAGTGGCAGAGTTACAACTGCAGTGGGTGGGATTGCCAGTAGAAACAGGCCCCGGGGCAGGGGTCAGTTCGAAGCAAGGCCTCTGGACAATTGTTAGAGGTTGTCTATCGGTTGCTTCGTGCAAGGGCAGAAATCTAAACATGGGAACAGACATCAGCTGAAGCATTTAAGTGTAGTTGGAGTCTCAGCTTGCTAAGCTCTAATCTACTGATGTATGCCACGGATGCGTCCCTTTAAATGTTTATAGACACAATAGAAGTTAATGTCTGTCTAATGGGCAGCATTCACTGTACCTGAACAAGTAGCCTGAACTCAAGTTCAAGTCCATCATATTCTCACATTTCAGGAGTAGAGCTCGTGACTAATGTGAATGTTTGTTCCTGGAGCCCTTCTTCTTGCATGTGACAGTGACATTATTAGACTAATAAAACCAACAGACAAGAATTATGACATATGCTTATAATTAGAACCATAAGTTATGTTACTGTCTTGAATTTATTTTTTTATTCTTAATTTTTTATATATTTATTTTTTATTGAGAAATAAATATGAATGAGACAGTTTCACAGCTGATT
>NDGN011436370.1:0-14439 GCA_002564285.1 Tympanoctomys barrerae
ATTATTGAAACTGTCCTACCAATTTGATTTGAAACTATCTCATTGCTATTTGTTTCTCAAAAATTTATGGAAAAAAACAACTATATTGTTTATTCTAAAGGTTCACTAAATTGAGTCTATATGTCTAAAGATAGCTTTGCTTCCAAAGATTTTTCTTTTTTTTTACTAGTTGAAATTCCCTAAACAACTCAAGATTCAGTAGAATAAATGGACTTCCTTTTGATCTTTGGAATTACAGAGAAAAACTGAAAGTGCAACGATGCATAAGGACTTTGTCTTTTAAATCTTTTCATGCTTCTTCAAGTGATGAAATGTTGGACATATAAGGAGGATGACATGTGTTGCGTATTAAATTTAGGTAGGATATATTGGGTATGATACCAGCTATTATATAGCAATAGCTTTTCAGCTCTTAGCCACTTCTATCAAATCTCTTCAGCATGGAACTTTTCTTTGCTAGCTAAACCCAACAAGACTTTTAATAGAAATTTTACCTACTCCTCTTTGGAAGACACTTAATTTTAAAAGGACACAATGAAGTGAAAAAGGAAACCAAAAGGCAACCTTTCTTTTGCCTGAGTTCTAGTGGTTTGACTTTACTACTTGTGACTTTTTATTGCCGTTGAGTTGTGGCATACAGAATTCTGAAGGTTTAATTTCTTTAGAGGCTTGTTGTATTAGAAAAATTGTTCCAAAGAAAGCAACAATCTTGACATAAGCACATCTGGCTCTTGCAAATTATTCTTTATTAAACTTTCATTTAATTACATTGCTGAAAAGTCTGTTTTTGATTACTATAATTTTTTATTTGTCCATCTGAATGATAGTAATGTTGGAAATTATAACAAACCACCTGTCCTTCCCGCCCAACCCCCTGCTCACTAATACGGCAGAGTTTAAGGTATTTGCTCTGTAGTTGGTGAACTAGGAAGCTTTTTATTTATTATGATAGAAATCTGACTGTCAAAGTAATGGCTTAATCTTCATTATAAAAGGAAAAGAAAATATTTAAATGAAGTTTTCAAGTACTGGGGCATCTGACTTAAGCATAACATTTTAACACATTGATTTATGGCTAGTTTTCTATAAATCCTAATATAATAATAATTAAGGGTTTTAGGCATAAAACCTCAAGTAAAAATAAGGTCAAGAAGGTCTCTGGAATATTTTGGAATATGAAAAATGGATAAGTGACATAACTGTTTTAGCAGGGAGAAAAATCTGATACCTAAGTTTTAAAAATGTAAAGGCAAAAACAAAAATCAAGCTCATTTGTGTGCAGAATCTTTGAAATGCTTAGGAACTGAAGGCATCATGTATTACTGAAGACAAGGATAAAAATATAGACAACATGACAGGTTGAAAACAAATATAAATTTGATCCCTCCCCAACCTTGTTCAGCCTGGTATCTACCATCCCTTCCTCCAGCTATCTCATACCCTCTCAGCAGACTGGAGGTATGTTCTCTAGAAAAGCTGAACCAAGAAGATTTTGTCTTGGGATCATCAAGCATACTGCAGAATTATGCTATTTTGAAAACAAGGAGGCTGCCTGATAGGCCAGCCAGTGAGGTCTCCCGGTTCTTAGCTGGCCTAATGATGGCATACACACCTATCCTGAAACTAGAGAGCGACCCTGCAGATAACTCTTCAAGAAAATGGCTTGGAATAAGGGACATGACCTACAGATAATGACATTTGGGATCCCCAAAGAAAAATCCAACTATCTGCATTATTATCAATCAATAAATCTAACCCTACATTCAGACTTTCCAGTAAGCTTTTGAGTTTATCAGTCTCAGAGATGGATAAAAGGTCAATGAACACCAGAGAAAGAACTCAAATAACTTTTAAAGTATTTATTTATTTATTTATTTATTTGGTATAGTGTCTTGCTACGCAGCTCAGACTCAGTGATCCTCCTGTCTCAGCCTTCCTAGCTCTGGGATTATAGGCATGAGCCACCATGCCCAGTTTTGGTGTCTGGCTAGCTCTGCATGTGGTACCAGGGATTGAACCTGTGCCTTTGCACTTGCCAGGCAGGTGCTTAGAGCGCCAAGTTATCTCCCCAGCTCCAGAAGTCAAATAACTTAAAAGAGAAGAAGACATAGTGCAGAAAATAAAAAATGAAAATAAATCCCAAACTTACCACTGACACCCAATAAAGTAGAGAACAGTATGTCACCTGGAGCAGAATTTGTCATAGAAGTATTGGGAGACAAGGTTAAAACATACCATAGAGTATAACCAAATGTCAAAGATTGGCCAATACAAATTAAAAATGAGAAAAAAAAGGCAGTCAGTGAGGAAGCCCAACATTTATCTATGAGTTTAAGGAAGAAAACAGAGAGAGAAGATTTATTAATGAGAAATATCAAAAAGTTCCTTAGAATTGAAAGACACAAGTTTACAGATTCAAAGGGCTGAGTTTCCAAAAACATAGATGTACAAGTCATATACAAATGAACCCCACAGTAAAATTTCAAAATATATGGTATAAAGGGAAGATCCTGAGTCTTTGGGGGGAAGAAAATGGATTCCATATACGTGATCAGGAATTAGAATAATATCCAACTTCTTTAGCAATAAGAAGATAACAGCTTATTGTCTTTGAAATGGTGAGGAAGAATTATTTTGAATTTAACATTCTGTATTAAACTATAATCAAGTGGAGGAATATAACAATATTTCTAGAGAGATTAGCTTTTTTAAAAATTAACCTCATATCCACCTGTCTCAAGTATATCTGGGAGGATGTACTCAAACAAACGAGCGAACAAGCAAACCAACAGTTTACTAACAGACAGACACAAATAATAGGTAGGAAATGAGGAAAACAGAGGCATGAGGGAAGCTCTTTGTTACCACACTCAAGTTGAAAATGAAGTGGGCAGCTCCTGTGCTGATAAAAGGAAACTTGACTTGTTGTTTTTATTGCTGTAAATCTGGCCATATTTTGTTGAAGATTGTATTGTTCATATGCTATCTAGGAATAGGACCCCAAGGAAAGAGTGGCCACCACTGGGCCTCTAGTGGCAGCAGTCACCAGCCAGAAAGGTCTGAGACCCAGAAAGCTTACCTGTGCTGAATAGGATTGATGTAGTTCTTCCAAGAATCTATAGGAAAGTTCAGTTAGTTCCTTAGTAGTAATACAATTACATGAGTGAGTAGAATCAGACATTTGAAGGGCTTTTCACAGAGAATTTAGGCAGTGGAGTCTTAGAGACTACTTAATCCAATTCCTCTTTTGGAGTTAATGACTCTGAGTTCAAGAGAGGTCAAATCTTTTATCCAGGTTGAAACATTAATTGCTGAAAGAAACAGGTATAGAGCTGTGAATCCCATACCAGTGTGCTTTCCTTCTGTTATATAATTTCAGTTTGGGGGCTTTTGGTTGTTACTGTCTTTGCTTTCCTTTTTTAAAAAATAATAAAGAGTAACTGCAAGACTCTGAGAAAAATAGTTTCCTAACAATACGGTAAGTGGATTTTTTTTTTATCCTTCTTTGCAAAACTGTGTCTCTGCTACATTTAAAGAGATCAATGTTTGTCTTCCCTGTTTTGCAGCAGCTCTACGCCGCTCAGCTGGCCAACATGCAGGTGTCACCTGGAGCAAAGATGCCATCAACTCCACAGCCTCCAAACACAGCAGGGGCAGTCTCACCTACTGGGATAAAAAATGAAAAGAGAGGGACCAGCCCTGTAACTCAAGTTAAGGTACTTGCTTTGCAGGATTGTGGAGACAGTTTGGAAAAAAAAAAAAAAAAAAAGCTTCACAAGAAAGGTAGTGAACCAGGCTACACTGGGAATGAGCAGCAGGAGCCACAGCAACATAAAGGATCCCCCAACTGCTCTTCTTTCTGGTACATTTCATGATTGAGCATTGAGAAACAGGTGTTTCCTTTTGATAACAATAGTGCCATATTGTGAGATCTTTACCTAAATCTACAAACTCACGTCTCACAAAATTTCTCCCTTTGGATTCTGGCTTTTATTTTTTAATGTTCATTGGCATAAATGGCTATGGTTTTATTTCCAGTCTTTATCATAGGCTTGTGACACTTTTTCTCCATGTTCCTTAAAAAGGTGGGTACCATGTGTAGTCCTAGAGAAAGAAGATCTTGAATTCTTAGATTTAAAAGGAGATTGAAAAAGAATTTTGGGTTGTACGCAGTTCATTGATAAAGGTCTCTAATGTAAAATGGCATCTCTGAGAAATGAATGGTGTCATTACCCTATCAGGCCTTTGATGCCATAGAATGATGATAGGATGAATAAGCTGTCCCAGGTTATGGCTGCGACATTAAAAGATGCATTTCCCCCACTGATTTTCAACATCTTGAAGCAGGGCATTCGGGAAGTATTTAGCCATAGAGGGAACTTGATGAGCCACTCCAACTTTATGCTGCAGCTGGTACCTATAGAAGTATTGGTTTATTGTTTTGATTGCATTTGCTTTATATATTGAATTATTAAATTCAAATAGTGCAGAGACAAAATTGTTTTATATGGGTAACTTACCGACTCAGACTTGTATGCCAAAAATAGATGCTTTATTAAGATGAGGCAGAAGTATTGCCTTTGGAGGATTTTTGTAATTATTAAATGCGCACAAGGCAAACAGCCAAGACCAACCAAACTTAGCATTGTACACTATCTGGTCACTGAAGTTGTTCTATTTTCTAAAGATTGGAGGTAGGAATTTTGAGATTTCACAAAGTCTGGAGAAAAATGGACTCATAAAATCAAAGATAAAAAAACATTGTTAAGACAGAGAATGCCAGAGGTCCACCCTTGAAAATCAATTTAATTCCACTCTTTCTTTTAGAGCCTTCAACAAAATAGATGAACATTTATTTATGTTTTATTGTTAGAAATACTGAAATATGACAATAGGCAATTTACATTTCATAATATGCTAGGACTTATAGAAACAGGCTATTTCAAATTCCAGCAGTCTGTCTTGTGATTAAGAATCAACACTCTAACTGAAACCAAGATGCCTAGTTTAACCACAGTTGTTAGAGTGTATCGAACATCAGTGACTTGAACTATTTAGTATTAAATATTTTAACATGAAAAAGTCATTTCATAAGTAAGTTAGCCAACTGGAACTGCACCAAACCAAGCCTTCACTGGATGACTAAAATGTTCCCTGGATAAATTCTAGTGTATAACTGCTTTCACCATGAAATCTTTGTGGCCAACTGAATTTTATTACTCATTTGGCCACATGCAAATTCTTAGGGAGTTCTCTGTGTAATTTGACTTGGCCATATTTTATCTTAATGACAAAGGAAACATTGCTCATACTTGATTGTTTGTGGTATATGAGAGTAAAAATATATAAATGAAGACATAAGACTTTTAAAATTTTAAATAGTTCCTATTATTGAAGTACTTTTGAAAATAATGTCATAGTTTGCTAATTAGAAGAATTTGGATCACTAAAATCTCTCATATTTCTCTCTGTAGCCATTGCTTTTCCTCCATATAGTGTAATTGCTTGTTTTAAACTCACACATTACAGAGGGCAAAGTTTGCTGAATGTAACAAAAATATAAATGTCTTATATACTTTCTTTTCCTCAGAACTTTTATCTATTCTGATGACTGATAATGAAGTCAAAATATTTCTATTCAAATACCTGTTCTACCACTTTTACTAATGTGTAACCTTGGGCAAATTGATTTCTTTTGGCCTTAGTTTTCTGCTCTCTACAACGCTAGTTAATATCATGATGGATCTTAAGTGAGATAATATATTTGCTAGCATATGATGAGTGTTTCATAAATGCTGATGGTAATAATGGCATTCATGATGGTAATAAAGGAGATGATGTGGTAGTTTTAGTGACTGGAGCTGAAATAACTAATTGTCTACTTGTGTGCTGAGTAAGATCCTAATGAAATGCTGACTTCCCTTGTCAACTAAATGTAATGGCCTCCAGACATTTATAAGAGTACAGGACATGATCGCTGTGAGAAGAGAACAAGTATAGTGCTAGGCTTTTTCCAGCTTACTGTCCACAGGGAGTTTCTGTGCAACTGTACAGGGATCTTGGAAGGTTTTGTAAGTAGAGACAAGGGGATTGGAGTTTAAGGATACTGACATAGGTAGGATGTGTGAGGTAGGGCACCAGACAAGAGAAATCTGTGTACAGCAGAGTGTTCAAGTTTTATGAGAGTTCCTGTACGCTTGGATACTTTTTACTACATTCATGCGAAGACACTAACTAATCAGGGAACAATACCAGAATACATTAGGCAAAATAACTTTATGGCTCACAAAGAACCATTGCATTTGCATTAGCCAAAGTATGAAGGTTGCTTGACACATAGGGCATCAAGTAGAGTCCCCAGAAGTATATTATTTCATAGTGGGCCTCAATTATCCTTAGATCAGTGGGTGTTCTGAACCTACTTAAAATATCTGAAAAGCATGCCTTGGAAGAATCAAATTGTTCTGTTTCTTAAAATGGATTTGACAAATATTTGAAGAAATGCATAAACTAGCACCGACATTATGAAAGCCACAAGGTATAATGGTTCTGTTCAGTAATTGCCAGAAAACATGAATAATGAAGATAAAAAGCAGCCAGTTTCAAACAATGACACCAATGTGCCAAATGACACCAATGGTAGAATTAATAGATAAGATATTAAAAACAAGGGCGGGGGAGATGACTTAGTGGAATAAGCACTTCCCTGGCAAGCGCAAGGGCCTGAGTTCAATCCCCAGTTACACACACACACACACACACACACACACACACAAGATATTAAAAACAACTATCATAGACAATCTCCAACTATATCTATGGGAGGAGGTGGTCAAATTTACTACAGCCCAGGGACATAAAGCTGGAGAAGACTGACAAAAATGATCATCTTAGCACTCTGGAAATTGACCGACCAAAGGCCTATATCTATATACCTTTATTTGTACCTCTGTTTCTGTCTCTGTCTGTCTCTCGCTGCATATGTCTCTTTGTCTCTGTCTTTCTCTCTGTCTGTCTGTCTCTCTCTCTTTTTCTTTCCAGCTGAGAAAACATCAATGCTTCTTAAGTGTGATTATCCCTACACTAAGGATCAGCATTTTCTGTCAGACAAAGGCAGGACTAAAAGTAGGGATGCCATTTTGGAAATGGATTCACTCTAGTGGGAGTTGGTGGACAGACGATAGCAATGCCCAATGACATTGTTGATAAAAGTGGAAGCCATTGAATTATACAAATACATAATACATTAGAGCATACTTAAAGCTGAAAAGGTTATTATAAATTCCATATGTTCAAGATGATAGAGGAAAATATGAGCATGATAAGGCAAGACAAATTGTCTAGAGAAAATTTAGTGTTTGAGATGAAAAAATACACTGATGAGATTAACTAAAGGTTAGACATGGCAAGGAAAATATTAGTGAACTTGAAGACATAACAATAGAACTATTCAAAAAGAACCAGAACAAAGACTGGTCAGTACTGGAGAACAACATCAAATGGCCTAATCTATGCAACTGGAGCCTCAGAAAGAGGAGAAAGGAGCAGAAAATTCTGTTTGAAGAAATGTTTAAACATTTTGTAAATTTAATGAAAAGTCTCAACTCAAGATATTTTTAAAGCTCAGTGAACTTCAAATAAAAGACACATGGAAAAAACTAACCAGGTACCTAGATTGTTCATCATTATTATTAGATATGCATAAAAGAACTAAGTATTATAAATATTTTTTGAAGTAATGGCACAAGAATTAAACTGCATTAAACAAATCAGAAAACTTTGACTTTCATGATGGATATAACCATATTTTTAAGAGCATGCTCTATCTTTATTGTATTTTTTTAAAAGTTTTTTTATTTATTTATGTATTTGGTACAGAGTCTCACTATGTAGCTCAGACTCATTGTGATCCACCTGTCCCAGCCTCCCCAGCATTCGGATTACAGGCGTGTACCAACATACCCTGTACTAGAGATCAAACCTGGGTCCTTGTGCTTGCCAGGCAGGCACTTACTGCCAAGCTATTGCCACAGTCCCCCTATTTTTAAATATGGGGCATACATTGTAACATAGATGTGACAGTGTGCCTGTTCCTTACAAGACCAAAACAAAATAAAGCAATCAATCATTAATAAAAACTGAAGATACAACTACATTATCAAATAAGTGACTCATTTTTTTTTTTCTGGTAGTTTGGCAGAAAAGGGATCAAAAATTTGGAATCTACTAAATTAGAAGTTTAATTCTTTCCTCCATGTATGACCTTGAAGAAGTGAGTTTTTCTCTTTCTGGCTTTCATTTTTCCATCTATAAATTTAGAATAGTACTGCCCAGTTTCATGGAATCATTGATGGCTAAACAAGCTAACACGTATGAAAATGCCTTGCATAGGGCTATACATGTGATCACGTCTGTGTTCATGGTGTTTTTACTTTCCTTTTTCCAATGCTTCTTCTCAAACAATATTTTCTGGCATCTCTTTTTGTTCCTCCTCCATCAATATATTTGTACTGGCGGAGATCTTAGATGTCATTTAATATGTGGCCCTCTTCTTACAGATGAAAAATGGAGATCCTGCAAGATCATATGTTTACCAACAGGGAGAATAGTCTGTTACCAAACTCTACTGTGTAGTTTAAATAATGACATTAAATACAATTTCTCTGTGCCTTCCCAGAAGTGAAACAGGAGTTAACATTTGCTGATAATTTTATTTTAGAACAGAGTAATGCAGATCTTAAAAGTAAATGTTTAAATAAATATGCTCATATTACAACCAAATTTCTAGAATGATAGAAGTATTGTTACAGGCATTTTATGGGAGGATAAATGAGACAATATGAGGCAAGGAGCCTAGCTTTCAAGTTCCTGGCTGAACTAATTACAAACTAGATATCTGAATGCCATATTCAGTATAGAGGAATATGCATCTTAAAATAGACATTCTGAAAAAAATAGATATTCTGTAAATGTATGAAGCAAAGACTATAACAAGACATGAAAAATAAATTGCAGGTAGCATAGTATGTAAAACATAGTTATAATGTGTACTTGATTTTTATAAAAATTAATTTTAAACATGAATACAGATCAGAGTAGAGACCACAAAGAGAGCCCACACCCAGAAAACCACACAGAAGCCATGGTGTGGCATGCAGCTCTCTGGGCAGGGGCCCAGGAAATTAGAAGTAGGCTTTCCATGTTTCCATTTTTAAGTACTTGCAATTGTTTGATTTAAAATATATATTAAAAAATTAGCAGCCGAGACTATTTATAGTTACTGGAACTTTTCAGAGAGAATAACAAAAGCACTACAGAGCAACTGAAGTTTTAAATAATTCTTTGTAAATGCCCTAGGTTAATTTAGATCCCTGAAAACACATTAGGAAATTAAGCTGTAATGTGAGCTAATTCAGATTTTAATTTGGCAAAAAGAATGATCCAACTACACAGTTAATGTAAATAGAAGCATAACACAGGGAAATTAATGAGGTTTCCTTGCGATGAATCTTCAAGGAGGTAGATAATTAGCTTCTTTTGTTATTATTGTAGGAGAATGTGGCATTGTCTCTGAGGTGTAAAATAACTGTGGCTTACTAAGTGATAATGTGCTTCATTTGTCTTTTTTAAATAATTATTTATGTTAAACTCTGCAGGATGAAGCAGCAGCACAGCCGCTGAATCTCTCATCCAGACCCAAGACAGCAGAGCCTGTAAAGTCCCCAACGTCTCCCACCCAGAGCCTCTTCCCAGCCAGCAAAACCAGCCCTGTCAACTTGCCAAACAAAAGCAGCATCCCCAGTCCCATTGGAGGAAGCCTGGGAAGAGGATCCTCTTTAGGTAAATGGAAAAATCAACACCCGGAAGAGACTTATGAATTAGGTAAAAGAAAGCAAACCTGTGATGACCAATCCTTGTTTCCTGTGTACTTTTCAGTACAAGATAATACTCTTTATCTTTTCTACTTAAATATAGCTCAATTTAGTATGTTGGGTGATTAGAACTTTAGGAAAATACCTCCTGAGATGTTTTGTCAGTGGTGATGGGTTAGATACAGCAAATCACAGACTTAGGAATTTCAGTATTTAGTCAGTACTTTGCCTCTACAATATGTTTCCAAAGACCTCAAGACCTGGCCCTAATGCTGCTCAGCTAAAGTAAAATGTTAGGGCTGGGGATATAGCTCAGGGATAGAGTTCCTGCCTAGCATGCACTAGGCCTTGAGTTCAAAGCTAAATTAATTAATTAATTCAAAGTCTTTTTGAAATTACTCCAGGATTCTCTAGAGGTATTTATCTCTCTGTATAAAAAGTATGAGAGGAAAGTCATGGATTTTGGAACTAGACAGGTTGGGACTGAGAAACTACACCAGCTGTCTGTGTGATCCTGGGAAAGTTATTTAATATTTTTTGAATTCAGTTTTCTAATCTCTACAGAGGGAGTAACATTATTTAGTTTGTAAATTGGTATGAGAATTAAAAATAGAAATGTGTATTAAGTGCCTAGCACAGAGCTCAGAACCTTGGTTGCATTTGATTTTAAAAGATTAGGGTGAGTATACATCAGCACATTTATATATATATGGAATAAAACCATAAATATGAAAGCAATTAATAGCAAGAGAGTGTCAGAAAGTGTTAATATTGTTACTGTACTCTTTATTATTCCTAATTTCCAAATGAAAAAAAGATTCAAAGGGATTAGGGATTAGATCTAGCATTTCTTCCCTATGTGTCCTCTCTTGTAACATTGAGTTCTGAAGCCTGGTTTTCTGCAGTAATACAATGATGTGTAAACCATTTACAATTTAACAACGTTTCTGCTTACTTTGTCTCATTTGATTTCTCATGATAATTTTATGGGTTGGATATTTATTATTATGCATATTGTATAGGTAAATTACATTTTGCTTCTTACTGATAGAATGATTTTCCTACAACCCTATAGCTATTAATTAGCCCAAATAGAACTAGAATCAGTGTCCTTGTACACAACTCAGTCCTGCTTATAAACTTATAGTTGGGTGATTTGTTGAGCTGAGTCTAAGTGAATCTTTTGATAGAAAGAAGTAAATCTTCCTCGTTGGACTTTGGGACAATAAGATCCGCACAGCAGCCTATTGTGTGGTGCGGTGTCTCACTTAGGGACCCAGGGGATTTCACCCCACGTCAGTGGTGTCCATGTAGAAGAGAGAAGGGAATCATTTCCGGCATGTGAATATGAAGAGTATCCCTGAGGTGTAGTTTTAGATATTGTGAAGTGGGAGATAAAAGCCAACAGAAAGACAACTAATAGACTAAATCTGGAGATGGTCCTCCCCTAATTCAGTTCTATATTTTTTAAAAAGCATTTCTTTATGGCAGGTCTCTCAAGACAAAGATGACTACATCTCTGGCCTTGCCTGTTCTTAGAGAACTTCAGTAGAGCATATTCATTAGGACACGAACCAGATGATCTGAAGCAATAGCCCCTACAGTTTTAGATAGTACTCTTGTCCAGATAAGATTGGATAGAAATGGTTTCCTTTTTTAACTGGAAAATCTCCAAAATTATCATTTTTCTGTATCTTGAAAAATAATTGACTTAAAACATTCTTTGAGAGGGCCAGGGAGCTAGCTCAGTGGAATGAGTGCTTGCCTGGCAAGAGCAAGGTCCTGACTTTGGTCCCTGGTACCACCAAAAAAAAATTCTTTAATAATCTTGGGAATATTTTGTGTACTCAAATGCATATGCAACCCCATATTGCCCATAAGAGACATGTGACTAGAGTTTGATAATTGTCTGGTTTCCTCTGTTCCTGTGTTTATGCAAGGTCTCCATGCTTAGCACATACACATCAGCAGGTGCTATGAAGTGCTCATCCCAGGCCTTGAACAAATAGTTCATGTTGAAATTTGCCACAGCAGCTAAACCTATTGATCACCAAACAATGACCTGCTTTTTATCTACAATTAGAAAATGTATTGAAAGTATTCCGTTTACCAACAGTAAAACACAGGATGTGCAAAAAAAAAATTACTCAGTTTCATTTCTAATTTTTATCTCTGTATTGTGTGGAATCTAATGAAAGCAAATATTTATTCTCATTTTATTTGTACTTATGTGGGAATCACTCCCACATATATTGCGTTGCTGTCATGAAGACAGGAAGCTGAGAGCAGTGGGTGTTCGAGCTGGGGGTAGGGAACGGGTTGTCATTCTCTTGGTAAATAACTGAGGCAGCATGAGGGAAGAACGCCTCATTAACCAGCCAGCACTTGGAAGAGTGTGGAGGACTCCTTCCACCCCTCACTCCTGCCGCGGACACATGCGTACACACATCCAGATGTCACCAAAGTACACACGAATATAGCCTCACAGAGTTTTTTTTTTTCTGGTAGGCCAGAAACAGCTTTCCTACGTGGATAGACCAAACGTAATGGGGAGCCTCAGCTCCCTTCCCTGTTCTTTCCTGCTGCTTCCTTACAAAGGAGACAGGATTATACACAAATGTGGTGACAGTCAGAACAGATACCAGATACACAATCGCAATCTTGGAACCTTCATGGGTTAGAAGTTGAGTAGACAAAATGCACACAGAGTAGAGTGCTGTAATATGCTCCAAGGGCAAAAGAAAAAGAAAACACAGTCACATGCATGCGCGCGCGCGCACACACACACACACACACACACACACACAGAGGCTTAGCTTAGTTAGCTTGGTTTCTCTGGCTTTCTGTGCTGTCTGCATAGTGCGGTAGAGATTTCTCAATGACAAACACACCTCTGTTCAGAGAACACGCAGTTCTGCAGGGAAGTGGGTGGATGGTAGTGGCATTGTTAAGGAATTTACCCCAAATAACGTGTCTTGTGTACACAGATATCTTGTCCAGTCTCAACTCCCCTGCCCTCTTTGGAGATCAGGATACAGTGATGAAAGCCATTCAGGAGGCTCGGAAGATGCGAGAACAGATCCAGCGGGAGCAGCAGCAGCAACAGCCACATCCTGTGGATGGGAAACTGTCCTCCATGAATAACATGGGGCTGAACAACTGCAGGAATGAAAAGGTACCATTCGCCCCTCTCTGCTGCATCTGCTAGACAGACTGGCTCACTCTAACCCGACTCTTCTCAGGCTCTCAAGTATTAGCCTGCAGCAACCTTTCAGGTCTTTAGCTTACATACTGTCGTATATTTTACTCACAGTGGTCATTTCAGCGTTACTGCTGATTAACAGATACACGCTTAGCGTGGATTGCCTTCTACACACCCAACCTATGTGTCTATTGCTGGGTGTTCCTGGCACGTTCTGAAATACTTAGAAATGTGTTATAGTAAAAGCCATGTATGATGTTATTAGAATAAAAATAGAGTATCAGAGCATTAAAAGAGGAAGAAACATATATGATCACAGAGAAGGGCAGTATGATGCCATCACTCACTGTTAAATTTAATGTTGTTTCCTATCAACCAGGGAAAAATAATTTCAAAATGCCATCTATTTATTTTTTGATTCAGTAAGTCATCTGTCTGGAATCTATTCGATGATGCACTTTGTTCCAGGTATTAGAGATAAAAGAGTGAGTGAATCTGAAAAACAGTTCCTGCCCTCCCCCTCAGAACTTATATTCTCCAGGAGGAATATAACTGTGAAGACCTTGGCCACTAAATACATAATATAGTATCAAGGGGATAAAGAAATGCCATGAGAGAAAATAGAAGCATGTTACAGGAAGAGGGAGTGGGAGGGCGTTTACTTTGAATGGGACAATAAGAACTCCCTGGGGAGGTGACATGGAGTGGGGGAGGTCTCACTGAGGGCATTTGAAAGCACCATGCGACCAGAGTGTGTGGACAGAGGCAGCAGGGAGGCAGGAAGCAGATGCGGCAGCCCAGGGCAGAGCCTATTAGACAGGGTGGACTGTGGACAGGCCTTTCGCTTTATCCTGGAGGCGATGGGGATTCCTGGACAGCTTCTGTTCAGGGCATTGAAGTGTGAGACAATCATTCTGCATTCTGTAGAAACGGGCAGACCAGCTGAGAAGTGTTGCAGTAGACAGGACAAAACTTCTCATTATCTGATTTGTCTGATAGAATGAAAATGTTGATTTTTTATGTATTTGGTGCAGGGTCTACAGGATCTTACTACACAGATCAGACTTGTAGTGATCCTCCTGTTTTCAGCTTCCGAAGAGCTGGGATTACAGTCGCACACCCCATGCCCAGTTGCATCACAGCCACCCTGGGGGGCAGGGGTGCGGCCAGCATAGTACCCAGGGGATCGAACCCTGGTCCCTGGGCCTGCCTAAGCAGGCGCTTTAACCTACTGAGCTATCTGGCTAACCCTGAAATGTTATTTTTTTTTTAAGAGACTAAAATACCTAGCGCTAATCTGTGAGGTTTCTTTTTTCTTTCTTTTCTTTCTTTCTTTCTTTCTTTCTTTCTTTCTTTCTTTCTTTC
>NDGN011436377.1:0-13399 GCA_002564285.1 Tympanoctomys barrerae
TCTCTCTCTCTCTCTCTGTTCTTCCTGCCTGTTATACCATGAATTCTTTCCCCTCTATCATCTCTTTGTGCAACACTGTTCCACATTGCAGTTGACTATGGACTGAAACATCTACAAGCTTAGTCAAAGTAATACTTTCATCCCGGATGTTGTGGCTCTTGAGTATTTTGTGTTAGCCATGAGAAAGTATCTAAGGCAATGATGGGAGTTTCCACTCATTATTAATCTCATAGTATCTATAATATCATTCAAACTTTAACTCAAAAGAGACTCATTTCTGTGTTCAGGCCTCCATGATTCTGAGAAGAGCAGATAGCACGTACAGTACCATGGCTTCCTATGTGGAAAGAATGCTTGTGCTATTAGTATCACCATCATCTTTTACTCCTTTTATTACTGCTCTTCATATACCTATCGTCACGTCCCACAAGCAAATGTGTATCTCAGTTTCTGAGAAGGCATTTCCTATTTGATCTACCTCATCTAGCAGTTTTGTACAATCCTCCCTTTTACACAATAGCAATGCAAGCTTGTGTGATCAGACCTGTTCATGGTTACATTCCAGCTAGTCACAGAAATGAAAAGGACTCCAGAGATCTGCTGTTATGTTCCAGGAGGTGAAATGACTTCTTGTAGGTCTTATGGTCCATGAATGGATCTCTGGTTCTAAAATTAGTTCCTTTCATAAAATAGGAATTCCTCGCTGTTCAGAACAAAGCATCAGATGATGCAATAATTGCTGACAATGATGGTTCTGATTTGGATAAAACACAAAATATGACACAGAAAAAATAATCAACATGTTTTCCTTTCCTTTCTGAAAATGGTAGCTGTCTGTGTTTCACATTGTACTGAAAGACAGTGATGCAAAAAAATATAATAACTTTTTTGTCATAATATAATACTGCTGATTTCTTCTGTTTTGACAATTTTGCTTATTTTTTCTAAACTGGAAAGAACTAAAACATATTTCTTATAGTTTAGCAGCTTGTATTTTAATTTACTGCACATTAAGATGCTTCTTCTAGTAAATTTATAATTGTCTGAGTAACTATTCTTTAAAATTTAATAGATAGTACATGAACATTTTATGAATGAATCAATTAGGCCTATTACATTTTTATATGTTAAATTAACGAAATTACTTTGGAAATACATTGAGTACTAAAAAGTCACTATTGCATTTATTTTTAGATTTCTTGAAAATCTTTATTGTTTTATCTGTAATAACAAAACAAAGAAAGATTGTTAGAGGCAGTCTTTGCAAATTAAATTGCTATTCCTATAAGATCCTAGTTCCTAATTCAGAAATTCTAAAGCAAGTATATGTTTCTTATATGCAAAAAAGAGGTAGGTGATAAAAAGAGGTATTTAGGGTCTTGAAGTATTTCCTGCTGTTTTTAGGATCAGATAAAGTCTACATGTTTTTTTAATCACAGTTTACAAAGTCCAGCCCTTCTTACTTGTTTTCTTAGTTATTTTTAACTCATGCTCCAGTCAGACTAATAGTGTTATATATTTTGAATACATTGTGCTTTGTCTCTTAGCAAGGCCTCACTACATGTGATTTCCTTCATCTGAAACTTTCTTCCTGGTTCTGGCCCCATCCTCCCAGATGGATCAGTTTGCATATTGACTCATTTCTCAGTGCCTCTTACATTGTAAAAATCTCATTAAATAGTTTCGGGTTGATAAAGGAATAGATACACAGGCAGCATTAAATGATGTCAGTAACCCACTCTGTCTTACCCTTAGGCATTGTTGACCTGAGCAGTAGAGATTGGGGCTACAAAGGCTGAAGCTAGAAAGACAGAATGTAAGATGGAGAGCTTGCCTTGGGGAAAGGGACCTGAGGAAGAGACCAAGTATCTGAAAGATGTTATATATGCCAGGATTTGTTCAACACTTTGCAGTAATTCCTCTGTTCTGTCATTCAATTTTTACCAGACTGCTGTTTGCCCAGCATATTGGATTTTTGCATCGACTGTCTTTCAGGTGAGGTTTCATGCCCTGGAAATACATAAATCCTATGGGTAATGCTACACTGAGAACTCATTTGTCAGGCTCATTTCTGAACTCCCCCTTGTAGTTCTCAATGCACCACTCTTGGAATTTAAAAGTGACTGAGCATTCTATGGAACGTATTTGTATCATTATAAATGTCTTCTTTTTGTCAAGTCATCTGCAGTCTCACCTCAAGAACATCAAGATTTAAGATTTTCCCCTTGTTTTTGACTTTGTTTGCCATCCACTCACAAATGATTTATGATGTGTTTTCTATACCTGCACAGATGCAAGCACATTTTCTTAGCTTAAATTGCCACAGTCAAATATGATTTCTTAAGATTTTTCTGCTTGTTCTACAGCATGCTTAATTCCTTAATTTGTTCCTATTTTTCTTAACTTGTTACACAGCTCATAAGTGAGCTAGAGCTGAGGAAAAGGTACTTGTTGGCACACATGCCTGTGTGAAGCAAGCTGGATTCTAGGAATTTTTGGAGAGGATATGAGGATTAGGCAGCCACAGGACATTTGGTTCCTTTGGAGACATAGAGAATGTACTTGCTTTGGACCCATGTCTTTTGGGTAGGTCTCTGTGAAATCCCAAATTTTCATGATGCTTTATCTGCTAAGTCCAGTTTGACAAAAACTATTTCTTCTTTGCTTTCTGAAAGGGCCAAAAGCTGCACAATGTTAGTTAAAGCAATGCTTGGTATTTTTATTCATAGCTTTAATAGTGTCTGCAGATAGACTGTGCCCTTTTCCAAGATAATACAACTTTCATTGTTATGTCACTGTTTAATGTATTCTATATGTTTAACCACACCTACACAATTTATGTACAAATATTAAATGGAAAATAATTAGGTTGAAAACATACATGATTTCTGAATGTCCCTCATATTCAAAGTATTTTTCTGGATTTATATGGAACTTGAATTCACTTAACCAAAAAGTTTACAGTTTAAAGTTTACAGTGCAAAGATGTGTTCTGAGGGTTTATAACTTTCAGTTAGAGATGGATATTATTCAGGGAAACTGCCAGAGGAGACTTTGAATACGGAGAAGGGTATGAGGGTAGGAAATACCTGGGGCACTGTCTATGCTGAGAAATATTTTTTTTTAAAAAATTGATACAGCTCTTACTACCCAGCTTAGTCTCATAGTGATCCTCCTATTTCAGACTCCCCAGTGCTGGAATTACAGGTGTGCACCACCCTGCCTGAACTTGGTGACCATTTCAGCACTCCAGGAGTAGGGCCAGTACAGCATGTTGTACCAGGGATCGAACCCCTGTCCTTGTGCTTGCTTAAGCAGGTGCTTAGTTCACTAAGCTATCTTGGTGGCCCTATGTTGAGAAATCTTGAAAGTGGATTTTTTCCCTTTTCAGGGATATTTATGGAAATTTGATTTTAATAAATCTCGTTAATAATGAAAGAGTCTATGAATAAATATTTTAAGCAAGTGCTAAAGAAAAATGTTTTATTGTATTTATGCTGTTATAATGTCTTATTCTGATTATAATATGAATCTTTAAGACCGGCATAGAGAAGACTACTTTTATAATCTATTTGATTTGGAAATTATTATCTACCTAAGTAACTCCAGGCCCAGTGTTCTCTAGAACACACTTATGTAATGGTAATGTAAGTGAAAAACTCAAAAGATAGAGAGAAATGTTTCTAAAGTTTTATTTCCTCTCCAGTATCTTGTTATGGTAACAAAATAAACTGATGTGGTATAGTAATGAAAAATTCAGATGTAATACTATTTTGGAAGATAATTAAATTTTTAAATTAAATTAAATTTTATTATTTCATTTTAAAAAGTAAAAGACAAAAACAAGACCAAGAGTCAGAAACAATGACAGAAACAGGGTAACGTACAATAATACGTATGTTACAGATTTTCAGAACAAGAACAGCTGATTAACAATGGTTGCAGGGCCAGGGAGATAGCTCAGTAGAACAAGCGCTTGCTGGCAAGCTCAGGGTCCTGAGGTCAATCCCCAGTATCACAAAAAATAGTTGATATATTATATATGTTTATAATTAAATCTCTTGCTCAGGAGAACACATATGGTTATGTAAGACTGAACACATGATTGCATATTACCTACCACTTGTTTCCCAGAAACCTTAAATTTTTGTTCTTGGATGCTTGTTTTTGTTTCTTTTTAAAAAAATATTTGAAGACAGTGTAGAAATAATTGATATAATATTACAAATGGTACACATTTAGAAAATGAAGATGACAAGTATTCAAGCATAGTTTTTGTATTATACATTGCTGCCCTCAATGCAGATGCATATATCACAGATATCAGCATACGGTTAGTTAAGATGAAAATTCTACACCTTAACAGCTACTCTCAAAGAAACTGATGGAAATCTTTAGTACAATCACCTCAGCCATCCTGTATATATACTTGCATGTTTTTCTACCTACCTTTTTCCTTTTTTCTCCTTTCTCTCATCTTGGTTGTTTAATCCTTTAATCTTCCTCCTTAAGTCATGGAGACACACCGAAGGCATTGAGAACCAAGAGACATTATCCAACAAGGAAGTTAATTCTGGGTTAAAGGTGTCAATGCCAAACATTTATGATGGGGAAACCAATTAGGAGACTACTGTAGTAGGATAAGGGAGAGACAGCAAGACCATGGCTAACCCAGGAGCTGCCAGTGTGGTGTGGAAGAGGGCATCATGAAAGGATGTATCACCAAATCATGGGCTAGGGGTGCAAGGATTGCTCACCACTACAAAAGCATTAGTAAGACTCACTTCATTACTAGATTAGGAAGACATCTTTCAATCATGTTGACTGGATCAAAAACTATTATGTAGCTTTCAACATACATTTTCATTTTTAAAATGAAGTAAAACCAAATTTGTAAAAAATGTGGTATAGAGATAAACACACATAACTAGATAAGGAGTAATTACCATAGTTCTGTAACACACTGTATAATTTTGGTTTTATACTAAAGTTGTTTGAATTACATTCAAGGTTTATTAGTGGCCTTAGATAAGGCAGGTATGAAAGGAATAGTGTTAGTGAAATTAAAAAAGTATTTATTTGTGGTTGCTATGTTATCCAAAATGGAAAAACTATCAAATATTTACACATATGCTATGAGAACTAGACACAATGTACAAAAAGACAAAATCGGTGGCTTTCTAAACACCATTCCAAGCTCTCATAATGTGACTTGGTTGATGAAAGAAGCTCATTTCCTGGACTCCCTCTCTGCTCACACTATAAGTGCGGTGCAGCTTCTGAAAGGAGAAGTTTTCAGGAGAAAATAGGAATTGACAGGAGGCAGGGCACATGCTTGTGGGAATGCCCACGAGTGAGATCTAGGAGTGAAGTGAGTTGGCAGGAACAGCAGCCCACCAGATGCCTGCTGTGACTTGTGACTGCTGAGAATTCTCCACACAACTGGATCTGGAAGGAAAAGGCAGCGTGGCCCTGCACAAGGCTGCTTTGTGTCTTAGGATGGCTGTGACTTGTCCGTGGCACCCAGACCGCCGCATGTACAGAGGCTGGCTTTCAGGTTCTGTCAGAGGGGTTAGCTTTCTTGACAGGTCAGTTTTCGGATGTCATTTTGAATATCACTCATGGCAGCTGAGCCTAGAGCTTGCTCCCACTGTACCAAGGTGTGAGCACTCCATGTCCAGGATTAAATTTATCCTTACAGCAAGCAAGAGAAGTAGCATGCTGCCCATTGCCTAAAAGTCCCAGACACACACAGTGAAATTGTCTAACAGAAGATTAATAGAATCAAGTTTCTGTTTTTAATAAAAGAATAGTCTAGAAAAAGATCTCCATATGTTCTTTGACTTGACCACAAAAAGTGATGGCTTTTATAAGGACAATAGGGAAACTTTATTTAAGTACACTATAGGAAACATAAAAATAAAAAAAAATATGAAATCTGTGTATAAAAAGAAATGTAATTTCTCAAACTCATGTTAATATTCAATGAGATTCCT
The DNA here is from genome assembly GCA_002564285.1 of Tympanoctomys barrerae. NCBI lineage: Eukaryota > Metazoa > Chordata > Mammalia > Rodentia > Octodontidae > Tympanoctomys > Tympanoctomys barrerae. The sequence goes on from NDGN011436377.1 coordinate 5,997, forward strand.
CTCCAAAATTGCAACAATATTTATTTATGTATTTATTTATTGGATGGGGCAATCTGTTCACAAGTTTATAAGAATAGTAGAGAGCCAAACATAGATTGCAACAATTGATATTGATTTAATTATGATATTGATTTAATTATTATGTAATGACAACCATATGACATAATTCTTGGGTCTCTGGAGTGAATCAGGATTTTAGAGTAGGTTGCTAATTTTTTTTTTCTGTGAGAAGATAAGCTTGTAAGAATCCATGCAAACCCCCCTAAAATTTGTAAAATTTATATTCAAGCCTTAAAACTTTTCATTGTTGATCATGCTGTACCCCAACTTTTATCTCTATTCATTTATTTCCATTTTGGAATCCTAGACACTTTTTATTATGCAATACATATGAAGGTCTTTGTGTGAGTATAAGCCATGGCTGACCTTGCCAAGCTTTGTTGGATATGTTAATAACAGTTTGTCTTTTCATCATATTGCTTAGCAATATCACTTTCTATCTCAGTAATGGTAGTGTGTAGAAAAATAACACGTGTATTATGTATTTCAGCACCTTGCCAAACTTAATTCTTGTAGGTTATTGGCTGTTACTATTAATACTATTGTTGCTACTGATATATTCATTCCTTTGGATTTTCTAAGTTTGGAATGATATGTCGCATATTTTCTTCTTATCTAATCCTTATTCTTCATTTCTTCATTTTGTTCTATTGTTCTGATTGAAACTTGTAGTTTATTATCAAGCCTATACTATAAGGGATGATAGGAAGCATTGTTATTTCAACTTTGGGGAAAACACTTCATGTCACTGTTAATACTGATGTTTTCCATAGTGAGCTTTAGGACTTTTTTCATGGAATTGAATTTCTATTTAATGTGTATCTAATTTTTGTGAAGAAAATTTTTCACTTTTAATACTACCTGTTAATATTTTTATATCACAACTTTATTCTATTATTCTGTTAGTGTGGTAAACTGCAGAAATTAATATTTAAATACTAAAACATATTTATTCACATTGTTGACATTTCATTTAAGTATTTTGATAGATTTAGTTGTCTGACTATTTCATTTAGTATTTGAACATCTGTATTCAAAATGGAGGCTAGTTTTATTTTCTCTGCTTTCGTAAGTCTTTTTAAAATTTGGTATCAAGGTTGTTTTGGCCTCATAAATAAAATTTTCCTTTGCTTCCCCTTTTTTGTGAGTTGGCACTGTTCATTAAGTTTTGATAAAGTTAGTTTTTAATTCACTAGAGCAATTCATATTCCTTATCTGCTCCTAGTAATTTTTTGTTGTGTTTTGGAATTTTTTCTGACATTTTTTTAATGTTATTTATCAGTGTTCATAGTGTTCTATAATTCTTTCTAAAAAACTAGTGCTTAGTTTTTTTTTTACTAAAAAATATGTTAGAGAATCAAATTGAAAGTGGAAGATTCATTTTGGTTGACATGACTGGAGGTTCAATGCATGACCAATCTACCCTGTAGCATTTGAGCCTGCTGTGACGTAGTATATTATGGCAAGAGTGCATGGTAGGGACTTTTTATTTCATGGTGACCAATATGAAAGAGAAGAAAACAAGAAGTTACTGGGATCCTAATTTCCCCTTCAAAGAAGATCCATAATTAGGCTCCTTCTCTTAAAGGAAACAGCATATTCTTATAACATCTTGGGCTGAACTAAGATCAGTGTACTTCTGTCTATATCTTCCAGTGTCTCTTAATTATTTCTATTAGGTGAATATTTAACTTGTATCCCTGCACTCTTTGGCATTTTCTCTTTGTGAGTGATTATTTTTCTTCTTTAATACTCTGTACTGAAATCTTCAGTTTCCTGGGTCTCCCTAGAAAATCAAATGTTCTTTCAACTCATGTAGCCCACTGAGCTCCACATGAACATTTCTTCCTTGCTTGTGGATGAGAAATTCACTCAGGGCAGTCAAATTGAGTCTTTACAGGGCTCATTCATTTTCTGTTTCATTGTGTTTCTTATATGTAATGTTAATATGAATATTTATACACAGGCATTTGAAAGAACAAATGCTTTTGTTTCTCTCCATTAAATATCTAGGAGTATCGAGCCTGATGCATATGACATAAATAAATAAATAAATGCATTATATATAAATATCTATACATATTTACATGTATTATACTATTATAATTACAATATTGTATAATATGTTGTATGTTAAATATTACTTACTTATAATGCAAATGTAACTTCACATATTTTTCAGTTGTTTTATATGAGAGAGTAAAAACACTAGGTCATTGTGGCCCAAGGAACTTATTTTAATCATTTTTACAACTCTAGGGTTTGTAGTACATTGTCTATAGTCAAAAATATACAAATGATTATTCTGTTTTCACTCAAATACCACAGGAAATATTCTGAGACCTAAAGCTAGCTAAGGCTTGTAGCTCATTGCAGTGATTGTAGGAGACTCTTCCTTGGTGGGCAGCAATTGCTTCATCCTGCTCAGTGGAGATTCGGCAAGTGGATGTAAGGAAGACAGTATTTTGTCTGGGAATATTGCCTCTGCACATTGTTTCTTCAGAGAGGAACTTTCTCAGTGGGTGTGTTATTTCTTACATATTCACTACCTTATTCTTGCAAATGACAATAAGGATTTCAAATTCTATTTGAAAAGAATGAGCAAAAACCAGAACACAATAGTCTATATATGTTCCTCCTGCCTCTAATTTGGTGGCCCCTGGAAAGCAGGGATAATACTAATTTCTCCTGTACTAACTCCATCACTCTGCCCAAAAAGCAATGGTTTATGCCTATGCTTCTTAAGAACATGTTGGGTAAATAAAAAGAGTAATGAGGTTTTCACTTATGAATTTTGAGAGACATTTTTCAAAGTGCCAAAGGTTTTTGTGCAACAAGATTTTTCCAACAAAATACTCTTACATCTTACACCGACCATATCCTCCCACCAAATCCTTTTGGACAAACGAACCATCAATATTTCTGACCAAAATTACAACCACGTAGCATTCTTTTGCTGTTTTTACTTATTTTTATTCTATGGGGCTGTTAGAAAAGCATTCCAGTAAAACTCTCAGGGGCACAACTCTCCTAGTTTCTCCCTCTTGGCACAGCAGATCGACCCTTTTGAAGCAATGGAAAGATGGATGTGGTTTTAAATTATTATTTCTGTCAAAATCTATGGAATAAGTGCAGTCATATGATATCCTTCATACTTCAAAGCCAACAACTAGAGGATCTCCGGAGGGCTTCAGATTACTAATAGGCCCTGAATCATATTTCGAGTTGACTATTCTGCATGCATGTGAAATATACTTCTTCTTATACAGAATAGTCCTTTAGGACTACTTTGTTTTTATAGTCACCTCCATGTTTCACATTTGCCACATATTTAAAGAGCACATCTGAGTATCCTATATTCTCTTTACATGCACAGCCGATTGCCCGACTTGTGGGTACTGTGTTAAAACTCACCTCTGCACAGCTTAATTCATGTTCTTCTTTGGTTAGAAACACTTTCTGTTACATTTGCTCATAATGAATGATTCTGTATTTCATATTGATACAAAAAACTTCCCCTTTTAAAAGTATAATCTCACCTCATTCTTGTTGAAATCCATTGTACTCATTACTGTTATTATTTTGAATTTGTATTTCAACTTGCATGTTCTTAAATGTCTCTGCTGACCTATACCATTTTTATAGTATTGCCAAGCACACTGATGAACTTAAAAAAAAACTAGTTCCAGTATTCACCATGGCAGAGCACTGCTTGCTATGTCCCCTCTGGGTAACATTATTCTTATGAAGGAAATTTATTCTGAATGACCCTCCAACTAGCAATTAGGCAGTGTGGGCCATAATTTTCTCACTGAATTGATAATGGTGTAATAAGGCAATGAATGTAAGGCTTTGCTAAAGTCAAGGAGGGCTTTGTTGTCTCTCTTCCCACTACCTATGTCATCAATTCTTCATAGAAGATTAATCTTACAATTTCATAAAATGCTGACATAGGCTTCGTGGGTGCCATCATCCAGTAGTGGCGACATTCTCAATTGGGGCTTCTTATGAGTAGGATAATTCTTCGTATAACACACTTGGGCTGACAAAGGATGATAATTTAGAGGATTATAGGAGTACACCTTTTATGTCAAAGTAGTTCTCATATCCCTGCTAAGCAGGAGAAATATCTACCAGGCCTTATACAGTTGTGAATTTGACTGATCATTGTGTGTTTGTGAAAGAATGGAGCTCTTCAGTTGGAGCAACATTTTAGGCCTGTACTGTGTGGTTGTCTTACAATGTGCCAGAAGGCCATGTGGAAAAAAGAGTGTTTTCTATTTTTTTTATTTAAGAATTTATTTCCTAAGCATTCACTGTATTCTGGACTCTCTCTTCTAATGACTATTTTGTAAATCAGCAATATGAATCAAGCTACAGCAGCACAAGTGCCCTTTAGAGTAATGCATGACCAAGGACAGTTGTGACGCCAGTAAATAACTCTCTTCTGATGCCAAGCCTATTACACGTGGTCGTTCATCCAGAGGCAGCCACACACACTGGTGTGGAATTCGATCGGGCATTGCCAAGGGTTGTCTGTGTCACCAAGTGTGCACTCACTGTCCTGTTTTCAGTGATCTGAAGCGGCGCCACATAATGCCGCTGCCATGCTCAGAGGCTCACGTGAATGCATCCATTATACATTCCTGAAACTGCCCCAGCTTCATGCACCCTTGAAAACTGCTGACTCAAGTCAAAATTCTTGAACAAATCGATAGTGTGCAGCTCCCTAAGAGCTTCAAAACTGCAGATTTAACTTGTGGGATAACATGGAATTTAAGTTTCATTTGCATCTTGCAGAATTGTTTGATATTTTATATTTTATCATATCTTTTTTTTTTTTTTTGGTGGAACTGGGGATTGAACTCAAGCCCTTGCACTTGCCAGGGAAGCACTTACTCCACTGAGCCATCTCACCAGCCCCTAACATATCCTTTTTGAAAACTCAATTTTGGTTATTCTCATGCAATACTTCTAATAGGAACTTCTTAAACTACTAATAAATTTTAAGTTAGATTTATCTATTTTATTATTTTAATTTTGTATTTGGTTGCCCTTCCTATGGCTTTTGTTTTCCTTATCAATTTCTAGCTTGATCTCTTTTTTACCTTTCCTATTGAGAGACTATTTTCTTTCTAAGGTTCATGTGGTTTACATCAAATCTTCATTACTCGTACACATATTCTTTTTCTAAATTTTCTTTTATTTCTAATAAAGATACCTATAGCTACCAACTGCAACAACTGTTATGGCCAAATGCTTTGCCAATAAGGAGACAGACTAAAGTACTATAACAAATGAATCATAAAACACAAAGCATCAAACAAAATTACATGGTGTTTCATTGTAATTTAACAGTTTAGCTAAGTCCAAGCCATTAGGTGGCACTGCTTTATAGCATGGTTCAGGAAGTTATTGTTTAATTTATTTTCTTATTTGATATTTCAATGGTAGTTTTTCATCTGTATAGGCAGACTAAAGACATTACAACCTCAGATCCTGTCCACAGAATAGAAAAACAGGAAGCATCCAGTATGAGTTACTTTTTCTGGATGACGATGTCTGGGTGTTGCACCAGTAGATTTTCAGAATTCCATTGGCCAAATCATGGTTATGCAGCCAAACCAAGTTAAAAAGAGGATTGGAGAATGTGCTGTTTAATCTTTATGCATTTGTACCAACATGTTTTAATAATGTTCTCGTTTTTACCATTTCCAAAGTAGTTTATAATTTAATTTTCCTCTTTGATTCAACAAGTATTTAAATAATTTTAAAATTTTAGGCTCTCAAGGGACTTTACCTAAACTGCCTTTCTTTGTAATTTTCATATAAACACTGAAACATCGTGAAAAATCCTGTGAAAAGTTTATATCATCTATCATCTATCATCTTTTTGATGATGCTTGTCATAAATAAAACATAGCACATATACCTTAATACTTAGAATAGACATGTTTCAACATGGGTTGCTAACAGATATGAACTTTTAAAAACTCATAGCACTAATACCAGATCACAGCATTTTAACCAATTGCTTAATGTTACCTAGTATTTAATTATATTAACCTTTCCCACATAATCTGAAAATTCTGGTAAATTTGTTTGTGTGAATCAGTATTAGACATGGTTCAAATTTTGCATTTGATTAACATAGGTATTATTTGTCTTTATTTTGCTTTATGCATAATACATAACAATTTCTTTTAATTTATTATAAGAATTTTACTGGGTCATAATTCACAAATAAAAATTATACATTTTTAAGGGCCGGCCAAATAGCTCAGCAGATTAAAGTACCTGCAATCAGGCACAGAGGTCAGGGATTCAATCCCCAGGCCTGCTGTGCCAGCCCCAACCCTGGGGCGTGCTGAGATGGCAATTGAGACTGGGCATGGTGGTGTGCACCTTCAATCCCAATTCTTGGGAGGCTGAAAACAGGCAGATCACTACATGTCTGAGCTAGTAGTGAGACCCTGAACACTCTGTAGACCCTTCCCTAAAATACATACATAGACAGACAGACAGACAGATAGATAGATAGATAGATAGATAGATGCATTCAAAGTAAAAAAAATTATACATATATATGTAGATGTATAAATAAATGATTGCCGAGTCAAGCTAAGTAACACTGCCATCACCTTAGACTTTTCATTTTCCAAGTGAATGTACAGAAGTATTTTAAGATCTACTATCTTAGCAAGCTTGTTTTACATGTGACTTTTTACTGTAGCTGCCATTCTTAAGCCGCCATAAATTCCCTACCCCATAGTCATCTTATAACTGAAGTTTGTAACCTCTGATCAACAATTTTCCATTTTGCTTAAATGTCACCCTTAGTAATTACTCTTCCATTCTCATTTTTGTTAATTTGATTGTTTAAGAGTTACATGAAAGAATATGTCTTTTCTTAATATGGTTTATTTAACTTAAATAAGATCCAGTCACTTGATTGTAAATGGTAAGATTTCAACAATATAGCAGTAAAATCTAATTACACCCTATGTATCTTACTGATATCTATAGAAATCTTTATCCAATATCTGTAAATCACACATTTGTGTGATCTTGTGCCCAAGGAATATTCTCAAGGACTGATGATGTGATTGGCCACAAAACAATCCTTCACACATTTTTAAAAATAAAAAAAAACATATAATGTCACTTTTCTGATCAAGTGAAATAAAGTTAGGAATAAATAATAAGAAAAATAATTAAAAATTGAGAAAATAAAAAATTAGCACTTATAAAAGTAGGTGGAATTTAGGCAATGTAGTCTTGAACAATCAATTGATCAATGAACAAACCAAGAGGAAAGAGTTCAAAATTGTTGAAGGGGGCCA
>NDGN011436402.1:0-28748 GCA_002564285.1 Tympanoctomys barrerae
TACAGCAATTAACCACTAGGAAGAATGTATGCAATGTGTTAATTATTGAAACTGTCCCACCAAAAAAAAATTTTTTTTTTAGATAGCTCAGTAGAATAAGAGCTTCCCTGGCAAGCATAAGGGCCTGAGTTCAATCCCCAGTTCTGGAAAAAAAATGAATGTCAAACTAATTCAGCTACAATATATATATATATATATATATATATATATTACTGTATATATATACAGTAAAAAATCAAACTTCTTTGCTTTTCGCATACCTATAAATTTAGTCTTTTCTCTCAAATTGTCTTATTTTAAACTAACAGAGCCAATATATTGCTCTATAGAATTTCCATTTTATATTTCATATTGAGCAGTGCTGCTGGAAATATCTTTTGGGGAAAGAAGGTATTGATTTGGATGACTTTGATTATCTTTGATGTGACGTAAAAGTCCCTGTTCTAGATCAGAAAGCAGAGGCCAACTCTTCTCTTTTTTCCCCCAATGTTTACATTATCATATACATAATCCATTAAAATGTTGTCCATTCATTGAATAAGTGAATGAAAGAATAAATGAATGCACAGCACTAGATCTTTGCCTTTACCTCTGTCCAGATCCAATAGGCAATCCTATTGGATTAATAGGGATTGGCTGTCAATCAGAAACTAACGTGTTGGACTCTGCTTAGAACAACCCTATGTATTAAGAGGGGAGAGAGCTGTGTGTACTCATACTAACTTTTGATAATCTCTCTTTGTAGGTAAGATCATAGTGAAACTAACAGCTATCCTACGTTGTAATTCTTAGACTAATCACTGAGAGGATTATAATACTTATCTACATTATTTACACAGTCTCTCAACTGGTTAGTAATGTCTGTTTCTAGCAAGATTCTTTATTTCCAAATAAAATCAGGGGCTCTTCCTGTAGAGACACTCTTCATGTCATTCCCAAATACTTATAATTCCCTGGTTTTAATGTAGCTTTTCCTCAGGGACCCTATACTGTTTCATTTTTATGCCATTAAATATTGATGGAGGTTTTGTTGGTGGAAGAATTTCCTACAATATTTAATTTCATATGTTTCTGGACAATTTTTGAGATTAAGGATAAAGAGACATGAGGCTGGGGAGGTAGTTTGGCTGTCTAAGCACCTGCCTGGCAAGCGCAAGGACCTGAGTTTGATCCCTGCTATTGCCTGAGTTCGATCCTTGGTACCAAATGCTGTGCTGCTTCCAAACCTCCAGTGGCACATAACTGTAATCCCAGTGCTGGAGAGGCTGAGACAAGAGGATCACTATGAACCCAAACTGCATAGCAAGACCCTGTATCAATAAATAAGATTTTTTTAAAAAAAGGATAAAGAGACTAAGGAAAACCACAAAGAACCCAGAGTGAAGTTTGCAAATGTAACTAATGAATGTGACACTTAAAATAAGGCCAAATGTCATTTTATAACTTGGTGACTGATATTTAAGCTTCCCCCACCCAAGTTTTAAACAAATACATTAGAGAAAAAAAGAATGTCTACCTACATATTAATTGAGAGACAAGGACATAGGGAAAAGAATCAGCAAAATTTAGGTTCAAAATTATAACAAAGGTACATGTTTTTGCATAACCCAACCTTGAAGATTCCCAATGTCCTCATCTTTGAATTGGGAGTAACAGTACCTATCTCAGCACAGTGGTGTACACAGAGAAGTACTCAATAAAATAAAGTACGTACCTACCCTAGACTTTTTTTTCCAGATGAATTCCCACTTAATCTACATAATATTTCTAATTAACTAGACATTCAGAGCTCAGTATAGTAAAACCAGGAACTATTACAGTCAAAATGATTGACTGTGGAGCCCTTTAGTTGTTTCATGTGTAACTTTGAATACATGTTTTCACAAAATTCCTTGGTGAAATTAAAGAAAAATCAATCCCCATGTTTACTTAATAACAATAAATTGTTTTCTGGATTATAAATATTGGCATGCTAGCTTCCTATGGCTATAACTAAGAACAAAAATGAATAACTTAAAAGAAGGAAAAGGTAGGGCCAGGAAGATAGCTCAGTGGACTAAGTGCCTGCTTAGGCAAGTGCAGGGATGGGGCTTTGATTTCCCCAGCAGCACTTGCTGCTCTAATCTTGCTCCCAGGTGTGCTGAGCTGGTCGCCAAGACTGGACATGATGGACAGCCTGTAATCCCAGTTCTGGGGAGGCTGAAAACAGGAGCATCACTATGAGTCTGAGCTGAGTAATGAAACCCTGTACCAAATACATTAAAAAAAGTAGTAGTAAAATGTTTGTTTTTGCTTATTTCAATCTATGGTAACCTGATTGTTTTAGGGACTGTGGAGGAGCAGAACATCACAGTGGAGAGCATCTGGGAGAGCAGAGACATCTACCTTATAGTAGCCAGGAAGTCAGGAAGTCAGGAAAGAAGAGAAGAAAAAGAGGCAGGGTTTCCAATGTCCTCTTCCAAGGGTATATCTCTTCTTAGGGGTCACATCTAGTTGTCCATGCCAAAGCATCATGTGGTCATTGGTGGGGGTTTTCAGAAGTGGCTGGACCTGGGGGAGTGATGGTGGAATTAAAGGTGCAATGCTGGGATTGAAGGTGCCCACTCTGAATGTGAATGCTACCAGCCCAAAAAGCAGGTAGCCTGAATGCATATAAGGTACAGAAAGAGGGCCTGCTGGTGCAACTTCGCTGCTTTGCTGCCTTTGCCTGCCTTTCTTTACCATGGGCTGTTTTTCGTCTGTGATGGCCTTGTGCCATGTCACATTGCCTTTGAGTCAGCTGACTATGGACTGAATCCTTTACAAACTGCATCAAACAAGGCTTTCCTCCTTTGACTTCAGGGAGCTGGCGAATTTTGTAATGGCAATTTAAAAAGTACAGAAGACATCCGTTAGGCACCATCTCTTGAATATTCCGTCATCACCACAGGTTAGTGTCTAAGTCCTCAACAATTTGGCTTTTGAGGAACACTTAAGACCAAACCACAACAGTTATACTGGTAAGGTTCTGAAGATAATTTGGCAAAAGACGTTTCTGTATCAGTATATTGTACTATCTGTTCTGCTCTTTTGAAACAATACAATGACAGATGAAGCACCAAGCTTTGTATATTTGTTATTTAGCTGGTAAATAGTTGAAGGCTCATTAATTTTTATGTGATTCAAAACTTCTAGTATGATTTCTGGTTTTATATTGTTGTAGGCAGCTAAATTAGATAGACATATTACAGGCAGTTGCATAGAGTCAGGCCCTCAAAGAGACAATATGAGAGACAAGGTGACTTTGCAACTTTGGAGGAGACAGACACTCTTGCTTTGGGCCAGACCTTAAGACAAAAGAGGAAACAAATACAGCCACATACTTCCCTAGGGATGGGCATCAAGGACTGATATTCCAAATAGGAATCAATCACCTTGAAAGAGCCCAAAAGACTCACAACCCAAGCCCCAACAGGAAGAGGACCTGTCCTATATTCATGTCAGCTTGCTATGTGACTTGCTTCCTCATTTGGTACTGGATTTAATCAATTTTACCTGAGTAATGGTGCTTGTTATCTCATTGGTTGACCATAGTTTTGGGGGGCCTGCCCATTAGCTCAGGTGTTTAAGTGCCTGCTGAAACAAAGCAGTAAGGCTCATGATGCTGTGGTTCGATCCTCTCATCCTCAAGTCAAACCAGACCACTACTGAAGGCATCCTGTGAATGATGAACCCACCCCCCCAAAAAAAATACTTCGACCATAGTTTTGTCCTACCTCATGCCCACCTAATTGAGTTTTCATGTTCTCCACCTTAGACTAGCCTCACTGCATGGTTTTACTCTATAAAAGTCCCTGGAAGAGACAGCTTCTCAGGGCAACCCAGTTGGGTCCCCTTCCATCCCTTCCTAGGATAGGTGCTTTCTTTCCCCCAATAAATATATTCTGCTGTTATCATCCACTTGTTCATAAAATTCATTGTTCAGTTTTAAAGAACATGAACTCATCCCAGGTACCTTTCAGTTTGGGAGTTTTATTCCCCTACACCAATATTTTAATATTTTTACTTTATTGTAAAACTAATTACATTAAATAATATGTATTTTATATAAATTATTTTCAGATAAAATATTACCCCTTAATAAATTGTTGGAATAGAATACATTTTTCTTTCCAAAAGTTCAATTGATTAGTTTATAAAATTCCATTTTCTTTCAATATTTTAGCAATTGTCTGGTTATAACCTGAAGCACAAATTTTGCCTAAAGCATTTTGGCTTGTTTTGATCTTTAACTGCATGTGAATCAAAGTTTTGGCTAATTCATACCTAAACTTATTCGATGACAAATTTCATAGTGTTTCAAGGCCCTGGTGTTGCATTTAACACATAAAGGTTTTATACTCATGCCTTCTTCATTTTTTTTTTTTTTTGCAGTACTAGCATAAAACCCAGGGCCTTTCTATTGAGCTACATCCTAAATCTCTTTTAATTTCTTGTTTTTAAATTGTAAGATAAAATCTTGTGATGTCATCCTGTTGCCCAGACTAGGCTCAACTTGCAATCGTCCTGCTTCAGCCTCTTAAGAGTTCTGAGATTACAGATGTGTGCTACAACACCTGGGTTTTATTTTGTTTCTTCCTTTTCAGTTAAAGATTATCATCAATGTTTAGCAAGTACCCCCAAGTAATCAAATAGAATATTCCAATCCACAGGGAGTCAGGTAGCATAAACTAGAGCAGCAAAATGGAGATAACAATTAGAGAAAGAGTGATAGGTCTGGAGAGAACATTCTATTAGTAAAAGACAGCAAGATGAAAAGTGAATGAACCCTTATTCCAAAAAGATATTATTGTACCTGTGCCTGTCATAGACCTATCAGTCCACTAACTCAAGGCAGGGCTGCAACAGTCCAGCAGAGGTGGAACAAGGACACAAATGGCTGCAGTGTTTCAGCTGGAGAAGACAGATGGAGATGAGGCTTGTAGCTCTGAGGCCATCCCCTGGGTCTCAGTGTCCTCAGGTATGTGTAAAAATGCAGATGATCAGGCTTGTCCTGAAGAGTCCTTGGGGAGCTGGTGGCAACACATGTGGGTTGGCAAGGGGCTCTCTGAAGTGACTGTGTCAGCTTGTTCTCTGAGAACCACAAGATGTGTGGGAGAGTCATTAAGAGCTGATTCAGTAGATGCAAGAAGATAGAAGATGAGTGTACAGGGCATTGAGCCAGAAACTGGAATGGTAAAGTTGGAAGCTTAGAGGTCAAGAATGTTCCTTTTGCACAGGAGGATTTTGCTGACAGAGAAACCAGAATCATTGCAAGTGATATGTAGGGTGCTGGCAAGGACCTTTACAAAGAGATTAATAAGGTGAGAATGTTTTTAGGGCTTGTGAGTGGAGGAGGGTAGGAGAGCCCAATATAGACAAACATGGTAAGAGGCATTCATATGTGTCCAGAAAGGCCAAACCTGCCTAGGAGTGAGGGGAGGAGGCAGAAGAATGGAGATGGCTCTAGGAAGCAAGGATTGTGCCAGCTCCCATCCGTCCTGCAGAGCTGTCTTGGGTTTGGAAGGAGTAGGCTTGTATAATGGTGTGATGGTTTGTGTCTACTTGTCCCCTCAAAGCCTCATGCAGTCACAGGATGGCTTCTGGAGTTTGTGATTGATTCTTGATCCAGTGCTGGGATTATAGGTGTGAGTGCTATGTCCTGCCTGGGGCAGAGAGCCTGAACGCAGCATAAGGGAGACAGACTTGCTCTCTGCTTCCATTACCATTGTTGCTGCTATTCCCCCCTTTTGCTCTTGCTGTTTTGCTGTTTTCTGCTGCCATGAACGGCTGTCCTCTCCTGTGTACCACTCTGCCTTGAAGCCAGCTGAGTATGGACTGAAACCTCCACAAACTATGAGCTACATAGACTTTTCCTTCCTTAATTTTGGATGTTAGGTATTTTTGTCCCAGCCATGAGGGAGAAGTAACTGAGACAAATGGTAACAGTCCTGAGTCAGATGGATTTTCTAATTTTCTGTTAGAAGATTGGATTTCTAATTTCTGGTTCTACTGGCAAGTTTGTTGGGTAACCTAGAACAAGCTTCTTAATGAACTGCACATTATTTTTGTCTACAAAGGGGAGTTAATCAAGACCAGGGAGGTTTCAACATTGGCTATATATTAGAATCACCTGGAGCTTAAAAAATTCCCAGGCCAATTAAGTCAGCCTCTCTGGGGCAATTATAAGGAGAAACCAGAACTGAGAATCAGTAATCATAACAGTGTTCTACAACTTGAGTATACATATGAATCACCTGGTGATCTTGGCAGAAGGCTGACTCTGAGTCTGTAGGTCTGGCAAGAGCCTGAGAGTTTATATTTCCAGCAGCCTTCAATGGTGTCCATGATGCTGTTGTCCTATAGACCACACTTGGCATGGCAAGGTGCCCAGGGTCCACTCTGCATGACTGCTCTATTGGGGTTACGATGAGACAGAAGGGACTTCTAGTCTGTTTTTGTTGAAATGGTAGAAAGGACCAGAATGTAGCAGGTGCTATAAAAGACAAACAGGTGTCCATTTAATCTGTTGTAATTCAGACTTTGTTTTATATGTTCATTATGTGTTTATTGCTCTAACAACAAACACATTGTCACTTTAAGTGCATAGTCATTTAAAAACATTTTATTAGCACCTGTTTGCAGTACATACGGATTGCTTACATTCAAGGCAAGGAGTTGTATGTGGACACAGCACATCTTAATTATTTTTACTCTTCACCATCTCTTCATCCCTTCCCCACTTATAAAACATCTATCCCTGTTTCCTGTAATTACTTTTGAAACAGAATTTTAGATCTAGATGACTGACTTTTAAAAAATTAAAATAAAAACAATGTTTTTGAAAATTATAAGTAACTTTTTAAAAGAATAAAAAACTTTTAAAAAGAATAAAATTTAAAAAAAATTTTTATCATGTTAGGAAAGTAACAAGATCTTTATGCTATACACATTCTATATGCTTGAATGTCATTTGGTGGTATGTGTTTAATATGAGATACTAAAAACAGAATAAAAAATAACAACCATATTATGACATAAAATTTTGCATATATCTACTTATGAAACATGAAGATGTGAATTATGAGACATCAGAATTTTAAGTGTATTGAAACATTTTTCCATTATTTAGATTATGTTTAAAAATACATATAGAATAAAGACAATAAGAAGCTAGTTTTGAAGAGGGTTTGCTGATTTGGAATGTTTAACATCTGAAAAAAAATAGCAAAGTACGAGGTCTAAGCCTGTCATTTCTCACCTGGGTAGAGTCCTGAGACCCAGGTTTAATTACTTCTCCCCAAGCTTGTTGCATCCATCTATCTGCAAGTAGTTGATGACAGCACTTTCCAGGGTTATTGTGAAATTTACAGTGTGTTGATGTACGGTAAGAAAGCAGTTTGTAAATGTCAAAGCACTGTCTAGGTGTATGTTATTATCTGACATCTCTCACACAAAATCCAGTTCTGACATCTGTAAAGAGAAAGAAAAAACAAAAGGAGGAGTCGATAAAATGATGTCCTTCTAAAGCAAGGCAGGGCTCTTCCCAACCTAGTTGCCACTCAGTTGTCAAAAGCAGCCTCTGTCCTCTCAGTGGGCTCCACGCCCACTGTGAAGTGCAAAACTAGAGTAAGCCAAGTGAGCATCCTCACTGCTCATTGCTGCCCAGAATAGAGGCGGAATTTAGTTTTCTTCAACATAAAACCTAAAAGCTTGGACAATATTACCAGCACTATAATTTTGTTAAAGTGAAGTGGAAATAGTCTGTATGTGATGCATATAAAGAAGACTTGTAGTGTTAGTTTTGAAAGCTTTTAAGAATTGTGTGTTAACCAAGAGATTCCAAATATTTTGGAATAAAAATGACAAGTGAGTGCTTTATTTCTGGATATAGGTTAAACAGTGAAGTAGCATAACAAAACTGCCTTGGCTGTAGTATGATTTGTTCAGCAAAGTCTCAGTGGATGGCTACTTATGTCTACTGAGCCTTTCACCAGATAGGTCTGAAGGGCAACAGTCATTTTTCCTTTTGAGGAACTCTTAATCCCCCTCCCCATCAATTCTTGGAGACATCCAGGTTGCAAAAGTTATGGATTGTTTTTAGGCTAATGCTTCTAGCACCTATCCTTCATTTTTATACCTCCTCCAATTGTCCTATTTGGAACTCTCTGTCTAGATTTTTTTCAGATTTTCCCTAATGGGTTTTCTGGTTTGTGTCCATTTGGCACACCAAGACTATTTTGATTAGGTCATTTTCTGTTATGGTTTATGTCTAAATGCCCGCCCTAAATTCTCATGTGTGAAAGTTGATTAGATCACACATGACCCGGAAATGTGTATTCTGGTCTCAGACTCTTTCTTATCTTTATGAGAGATGGTTTCACTACTCAGCTCAGGCTAGCCTTGAACGTACTTTGTAGTCCAGGCTGGCCTTGAACTCACAGTGATCCTCCTGCCTCAGCTTCCCCAGTGCTAGGATTACAGGTGTGTGCTACCATGTCCAGCCTCTGTACTCCTCTTTTATCTCTCTTCTTTTTCTCTTTGCTACCAATCTGGCTACCATGAGATGAGCAGCTGTCCTGTGCCTAGGCCCTTCCTTTCTGCACTGGACTGAAACCATGATGCAATACAATCTTCTCCTCCTTTAAATTGCAGATGTCAGGAATTTTGTCTCAGTGACAAGGAAAATGACTAAGACACTTTAAATCCTTTAAAATAAGCATGGTTGTTCTCTGCCATCAGCTGGCACTTGCTCTCAAACATCCTGTCTCATGCCTTCTTGCCCAGTCATCCTCAAACCCTGCAGAACATTGGTACTAGCACCTACAACACTGTATCAGAACTTGATTTGTGTGATTATCTAACTTTTTCCATTAGGATCTAGGGTGCTCTAAGACGTGCACTTTATCTTATTTGTCTTATTATTTCCTAGGCTGTGTATTAATTGCTTAACAAACATGTGCTGCTTGAATGAATACTTAATAAAAAGTGTATAGACCCTTATTAAAGGGGGTCCTTTAAAAGCCATCAATTATTTTTCCAGTTACCTGGGGCTTAATTGAATTTGTTTATTTGGCATTTTGCCAAGCAGATTTTGTTTTAACATTGTTTATGATAATAATTAGTGTTTGTGGTGATTACCCCAGGGTTGTACAAAATTTTCAGATGCCCTTTCAGTCATCGTATTAACATGTTTGTTCTCATTAATATGTCCATTATATGTATCATTGTGGATTATCAATTTTCAAAGAATTAAAATATAATAAAAATCACAATGCTATCACATTGAACATTAATCTTCCTTTGAAGATTAGTTCATTCAACAATAATTAGTACACACTTATTATGTGCAAATTAATAGAGTTATTAAGCAGGATATATTATTCTAGTAATTTATGTATATTTGAAATGCCCTGCTCATCAATGTGCTAGATAGTGGCTTACTGTAATTGACATAGAATGTGATATTCAATCATTTTTTTCAATAGATGTTAAACAAGATACGGTTTTTTAAGTTAGTGCTTTTATATAGAACAATTACTAAAAAAATTACCTATGAAAAAGAATCCCACAGATCAAATTCAGTTTGAGGGTATTTCTTCAAAATTACAATGTTACTCAGCTTTTCCATTGCTGGACAAAATACCTGACATTTATAATTTAAGGAGGAAAGCTTTACTTGGGCCTATACTTTCAGAGGGTTGAGTTCATGGTTGGCTGCTTTAATGCAAAAATGGTGTGGTGGGGAAACTTGTTCAATTCGTGGCAGCCAGGAAGCAAAGCACAAAGGAAGGCCTGGGAGAGAAACAAAGCTCCCAAAGGCTTACCCCCGTGATTCACCTTTTCCAGCTGGGCTTTACTTCTTAGTATACATACAGCCATGGCTTAAACCATGATGAATATAGTGCTCTGAGAATCCAATCACATTCTGAAAGTCCCACTTCTGAATGTAGGAGACATTGGGAAGATATTTTCAATCTGTTTTATCTGTTTGTTTGTTTGTTTGTTTGTTTATTTATTTATCTTTTACAGTACTGGGGATCAAACTCAAGACCTTGAGCTTGACAGGCAGGTTTATAGGCTGTTAAGCTATCTCCTCAGCCCCTTCAATCCATTTTAGATCTAACCCATAACAGATACCTTATTAGACTGGCTGCCTGGATTTCTGGGGTTCTTAGTCTCTGTATCCAAACCTTGAGTGATGTTATGCTAGTTCAGCCTGGGACTGACTACATCAGGAATACAGACTCTGTCTAGGCACTCACAGCAGTGCTTCTGAATTCTGGCTGCACTCAGCAATTTCTGAGGAGTTTCACAAGCCACTAATGGCTGGTCCCACCTGCAGGGCAGCCAATCTAATTGGTCTGGGATGTTGCTGTATATGTCTTTCATGGCTCTTCCTCTTTGGACGGGCCTGCAATCACTCCCAGATAAGCCTATGACATCTTTCCTGTCCTGTAACCCATGTTGTATGTTAATCAACTTTCCATTATTGTGACAAGCAATAGAGATAACCAATTTGTTTATTTTGGCTCATACTTTAGGAGATCGCAGTCCAGGGTCAGATGACCTCTTTGCTTTGGACCTGTGTTGGTGTAGCACTTCATGGTACAAGTGCATTGGGGTGCAATGTCATTTTCTTGATGACTGGACAGGGTGAGAAGAGAATCTGGAGTCTCACTATTCACTTCAAGAGCCTGAGACTTAAGAACTTCCTTAGGTTCCAACTCTTAAACATTCCATCACCTCCCTGTAGCTCCAGTCTAGGAACCAAACCTTTAACACATGACTTTTGAGGGAATATTCAAGATCCATACTGCTGTACCCATGGGTGGAAGCTGCTTCCTGTTGTTGCTGTTTTGTACACCGTCCTCTGGTGGCATGCCAGCATTTCCATCATCTCTGTAATCAATTATCTATATGTTGCATCTGTCTGTCATAAAACCTCACAGTGGTTCTTCTGCTTCTTGTTTAGGTTCTCATCAGATCCTATCACATCTGGCAATGAAAACAGTGAAAAGTGAACAAAGCACATAATGCAGTAACATTGGCCAGGTCACTCGAGTTCCAGTCTTGGCTGCAGGGGCAGGATGGGCTTAAGCAGTGACAGTGAGAGAATGGGGAGGACCGGCCATTTACAGAGGTCACTTGCTTAGTGGCAGAGGCATCCGCAGGTATTCCGCAACACAAATCTCATGGCAAAATTTAACAAAATATAGTGGTTTAATAACTTCTGATGACTTATTTCCTTGCAATAGGTCACACTTATATTTTATAAAGTCCATAAAGGAAGAAATTTAATTTTTGATACATTTTTCTATTGATTTTTTTTGTTTTTGACCCTACCTAACCTAGGAAAGCTGATGAAAATTAAATATGAATCCTTTTTTATTATTATGAATTCCTTCTTATAGAATCCTAGTTTATGATTCAAATTCATGACCAGATGTAAGGTAGACTTGAGAGGCCTTGTCTCACTTAAAAACAAAAGATACTTTGAAAAATGTCTGCTATTGACGTGGGTAGCAGAAAGTGCCCTGTTCTACGTTCCCTAGCTGTATTGTCTCTAGACCTCCGCTTATGGCTGCCACCTAATTACGAAGGAGCAGCCCCAGCAATCAATGTGTTGGATGCACACAGAGAACTCCAGAGCCCTCTTTCAGGTAAAGGGAAGGTACTTCATATTCACAATCAGAGAACCAGAGCCTTTTCCATTTATGTACACACACACACACACACACACACACACACACACACCCCTTTTGTTCGATGTTGAGAAGCCTTCCCCTAATTACACTTCCTCAATGGTCTTACTGAATTGGATTTCTATTTCTGTTCTATTCAGAAAGCCCCAGTGAACATCTATATTTTGTACAAAAATCCTGTTAGTCAATAAACATTTTTCAATCCCTATTTTGAAAACTATGTTATTATCCTAATTTTAAAGATGTGGAAACTGAGGGTTCCAAAGTTAATAACATGCCAAAATCTAACAGCAGAAAAGTGTTGGTGGAAGTGGGGTTTAAACAGGTAGTATTGCTCCAGAAGTTGCACCCCGAATTCTGCTATGAGCTGCATCTGTGGCTGTGGTATTCTTAGTTGCCAGCTAGTGCCATTGCTTCTATGTGCTGAGCTAACACCTCCTGGAGAACATTAGGACTCTGAAAACAAAACAAAACAAACAGCAAATGCTTTAAGTCACTAGTGATTGTTCAAAATTGTGTCTTCCAGAGAAGATAGCCAACTGATTTATAAGGAGCAGAGAAACAGCTGTTGGCTGAAGAGAACTACACAAAATCTCTACCATCTCTAGGATAGATTGTAGGTGGCAGATTTATAAGACAAATTACTTACTAGAAGCAATAAAAAGTGCATTAGAGACTCCAACTCAAACCAACAGTGGGTGGGAAATCAGCAATTACCGTTAATATGTCTCTGGGCTCTCAGGCTGGCTGGCTTCACAGTGCTGGAGCTGAGGGACTGCGGGACCAGGACCTCGTGCTTGGCTTAATGGTCCCCTGTGACCGTCATGAAACCCGATATAATTTACTCCTTGAACTTCTGCTTTCTGATGATATCTGATGGGTTTTGGGGTCACGCCTTGTGCCAGGCAGCTTGGCCAACAACACCCCCTGACACTGGAGGCAAGGTACCTATGGGCCATTGACCCTTGTTTCATGTGCTTGCTCTGAAGCAGCTCAGGGACTACTGGGGAGCAGCCAGGCTATGACCTGAGTCCAGGCTGGTGGTAGTGATTTCAGCAACAGCTCCAGAAATCACAATCAAAGCTCCAAAAAGTATAGGAAATGCCAGCATCAACATTAAAATAACATTATACAAAATAATAGTGCATATGTTTACATTGAAAGTCAACTTTGGTCTACATCACAGATTTATACAAAGCTAAATCTTTTTGCTCTACATACAGTAAAACTTACATTTTATATAATTTATCAGAAATATACCCCAATATTATAACCCCAAATACTTACAATAATGTATTTTTAATTAAAAACCTATTTATTTATTTGGTACAGGGTCTCGCTGTACAGCTCAGACTCATAGTGATGCTCCTGTCTCAGCCTCCCCAGTGCTGGGATTACAGGTGTATGCCACCATACCCAGTTTCAGGGGCTGTCATGACATGCCTGGGGCTCAGGGCTGGCATAGCATGAGGTACCAGGGATAGAACTTGGTCCTTGTTCCTGCCAGGCCAGTGCTTAGACTGCTGAGCTATCTCCCCAGCCCAATAATATATTCTTAATAGCTTTAGGAACAGTTTAATGTGCAAAGAGGCATCTGAGAATTTAAAATTATCAAAAATTATCACCTTCTATTTTCCTATTATTTTAATTATAACTATTAAAAATAAAATTAAATATATAGGTTTTGATGAACTAAAACATTTCTAGAAAAGTGAACTGAAAAATCTTATTAAGACATCAGATTAATAAAACTTCATTATTTACTGCATTGATATGTGTGAAATTACAAAAGTAAAGTATTATTTTTAAGTCTATACATTTATGATTTTGCTTATGTATCATTATTATCACTTCTTTTTTTGTAAACAGCAAAATACTTTTTTAAATAAAAATCTTGATGTTTTTGTACCTTTAACAGCATTTTTTAAAATTTTGAACAAGAGGCTTTCATTTCCATTTTGTATTAGGCCTCCCCAGTTATGAATCTGGCCCTGCTTCCAGAAGAAAGTTCACTACTAGAAGGAAAAACGCAGGATATGGTTCTTTTGGAAGAGTCCAAGCTTCCTTTTCATCCTGATGAAAAGTACAGACATTCAGCAGTGGAAAACACCACCTTAGCTTTGGGTTTGAAATACACCATAGCTCAGAGGGAATAAGCAGCCCTCCTGGCACCGGGCCAGGGCAAGCCTTTGCCTCATGGACGTCTCCCCCACACCCTTTCCCAGTTGTCAAAGAAACACATTTAGTTTTGAGCAACATCAAAGATGAAAAACAGGGGGAAACGTTTTTTCCTTTTCTCTTGATACTACTCTTATAACAGGTTCTGGTACATTTTTTATATATTTTTATTTCCATCCTCTTCTCTTTCTCCAAAATTAGAGCTGGTTTATTAAGGAGAGGGCGATTACAGAGTAACCTAGTGCCCACATGCTGGAAGTGAGCCCAGCTTTTTTATTGCAGTGACCTTTACAAACCAGTCAAGTCTTCAATTCTTCACTTTCTCTACAAGTGAAAGGATTTGGTGACACCTGATAAATTTGCTAATGCTGTTCTGATTTCTGGTGAAGAACCAGCAGCTTTACCCATCATTGCTTTTGTGTCACTAAAGTAAATGTCAATATAATGAAAAAGGAAAATAACATGTTAACATTGTTACAAAAATAGTTGCAATCTTGTGGGTCTTCTGCAAGAGTCCCAAACACCACGTCTGGGAGCCTCTGCACTGTGTGGCATCATCTGAAGGGCTCCAGCGGTGATCTGAGCCACAGTGTCCAGAGAGAACCCAGAGCCTGGGAGAGGAAGAACATACTCAACACCCCAAAAGGTGCTTCAATGGATTGGCTGAAACTTGAACCAGGTGAACAGAAACATAAGAATGGTTTAGATTCGCAGACTTTCTGGATGACTTTGAAATTAAAAATGTAAATGACTGAAGGAGAACAGTAGTCATTTTTGAGATTTGTATTATGGTCTAGAAGTTCAACTGTGAGTCATCTCAAAACACAGGGAGAAATACAAGACCACATACAAGAAAATAATAGGTGTATGGGGGTTATTTTTTCAACAAACTAACATGGGAATAAAAGAAGATATGGAGAGGAAAAAGGAACAGCTGCAGACAAGGCAATTGTTAAATTAATAAAAGTAGTAAATAACTTCAAAATGAGGAACGACTGAATGTGCAATGAAAAATGTTCATCAACTTCTAAGCAGAATATATGAGAACATAATGATTATTAAAGCTGTCAGTGCAATTTTAAATCTCAAGAATGGAAAAGAAACACTATAAACTTTTAGAAAGAAATAACTTCTTACTTGAAGAATCAGACTGATCATCACATACTGTTTTATGTGCAGCACCTTAAATAGAAGATACAGAAGTGACAGCTGACTTCTGAAAGAAAAGGACTATGACCTCGGATTCCTAGACATTGATGATACGGCATTCATCTTTCAGGGTGGAGGAAAGCATAGGTGTGCTGTGATATGACAGTCTATCCTTCATAGATCTTGGACACTGGAGTAAACTAGAGAAAATCTGTAGACAATATCAGAGCCACACACCTGTGTTTGGTACCATTGTGCTATAATTTGGATGTGCTTGTACCTCAGAGGTTCATGTGTAAAAGTCTTGGCTCTCAGGGTGGCACTTCTGAGATGGTGAAACTAGATCTATTGAGGTAGGCTATCTTTTAAGGGGTGGGGCTTGGCAGAAAGTGATTGAGTCACAGGACAGCTTTTTTGGAAGAGATGGATGGTAATTTCGCAGCTTGATTAAGCTCTCTAGAGAAAGGAGTGTTATACATGAGCAAGGCTGGCTTCTTCCTGCTCTCTGGCTTCCTATCTTACCAAGCAACCCTTCTTGCAGTGGTTTTCCTACCTCTGTGGAGCCACCTGCCATGAGGTCCTCACCACAGACCAAATTGATAACTGCAGAGGAAAAGAAATAATGGTCAGCCAATCACACATGGTTAATCCAATAAAAGCCATAGAATGAGAATGCATAATGGTTACCCTAAAGGAGAAGTCTGAACATACAAAGGGCAATTCTAATCATGCTGTGGAACTAAAATAACTAAGCTGTGTCAGGAAAACCTGTAAGTTAGTGGTGCAAGAAGAGAAAGGAGAAATGAAGAAAAATATTTCAAGGATTTCATCTTGGTCTGTATATGGTTATAGTTATGAAGAATAGAGAAAGTAAAAGACTTCTTAAAGACTTGTATTATGTATTGGAATAGACTATTCGAAGGAAATCAATGACTTCTTTTTGAAAAATTACAGAAAACATGTGTTTTCTTCCAGGTCTCTGGGTAGGGAAAGCAACATTAATGGAATAAAAAACTTCAGTAGAAAACAATGTTAATAAAAGGATAAAGGTAATACGAAGAGATTTATGAAATACAGTGAACACTAGCAATGGGAAAAGAGGAAAACAGGAGGAAAGAACAAAGTTAACACAAAATAAACATAAAATTAGAAAGAACAAAATAAATGTACAAAAACATTAAGGTCATCAAAAGCAAGAAAAGTCTGAGAAAGTATCAGAGCCAGGAGAAACCTAAGAGACACAACGATCAAAAGCAATATTAGTATCCCTGGTGAGTTCTGAAATAGAAAATGGATGTTAGACTAAGGCTAAGGAAATCTGCTTTTGTTTTGAGGTTAAACTAAAAATGGAATTAGAAGTCTCCAGCAGGTCGCAGCAAACCCAAGGGATGGGGTGCAATTGGACCCTTCATTCAAACTTTACATAGGAAATGTTGTTTTCTCCATTTCTCAAGTTCTCTTTTCTTGCGTGAGTATTTAAACTCTGAGTAGTTCATCTTTGATGTGGTAGTCTGACTTTTCAACAGTGGAAACTTTCCAGTAAAAGGTCTTAAATTTATATGTCCTCTGATTAACTGACCATTTGTTTGGTTATTCATTAGTATAAGAAATATTTATTGCCTTTGTGCCAGATACACCATCATGTTTAACTATACAATAAAACACATGATGGTCCATCCAGTATTCTGTCTTACTAGCTAGTGGGAAAGAAAGACATTACTATTTTGCTTATATAGACAACCACATCATTACTGGAGAAAATGTGAAGAAAGAAAAGTTGTGTGCATTGTCACACTAACCTGTAACCTCTACCCCAACCCAGCCTAGGTTACCCAGGAGGACTTCCTAATGAAAATGATATGAAACTAAGACATAAGCATAACTAGGAGTTAACCAGTAAATGGGAACAGACATGTGCTGAACACAAGTAGAAAATTTTGGTGATAGGCAAAGGAATACAGGCAGAATTTTTTGTCTTGAGCCCAGAGTGAATGCCCAGTATAAGGGAGAATCAAAAAATTTCTCCTTATTTAACACAGGTGTATTTATTTAATGGTTTCTAAAGAACAAGTTTTGATAAAACAGTAATATTTATGAAAATAGTTAAATATTTTAACTATGTACATAAAAACTTTAATTTCAAAAAAATTTGGGAACCTAGGAAAGCATTGATAATTTTCTAGGAACATAAAATAATTAAAATTTAAAGAAAGGAAACAGAAATCTTGAATAGACTGACCACCATGAAGGAGATTAGAAAAATGGTTAAAAACGTAATATTGAAAAAGTTAACAGGATTGACAATTTCATAGCTGAGCACTACTTACTTTTAAAGAATGAATAATTCTGATAGTTAAACTACTTAAAATAATAGAGCATAGATAATTCCTCATTGTATTTATGAACCCAAACTTATTACTAAAACCCAATAAAAGTACTATTAAAGCATCAACATTATTGTTACATACAAAATTTCTAAGTGTAATTTGTAGGTAGAACAATCCCACAATGTATTAACAATTACAATATGTCAAAGTAGAATTTATTTTAGGAATATGTGGTTTATAGACATCAGAAAAACAAGCATTATACTTCAATAAGTTAACACATTAAAGAATAAAAATAAATGAAAATGTCAAAAAATGCTACAAAGTCATCTGAATAAAAACTCAGCAGACATATTAATGAAAACTTTTAAGAAAAAAATGCACATGAGAAAAATTTTTAGATATGGAAAAGACTAGAAAATAGGCCAAAATTATTCTAAACAGCAAAACATTTAAATCACTTCAATTATTATTATTATTATTATTATTATTATTATTTATTATTTTTTTTTTGGCGGAACCAGGGATTGAACTCAGACCTTTGCGCTTGACAGGGAAGTACTTATTCTACTGAGCCATTTTCCCAGCCCCTAAATTACTTCAATTATGATCAGATAGATAAAATTGCTTGCTCTTGACATTACTAATATCTTAGAAGTTCTAACAAATGGAGTAAAATAGGCAGCAAAATAATTTGTATCAATAATAGATAAGAAAATTTAAAACTTCAGGGAGATGGCTCAGTGGAATAACTGCTTCCCTGGCAAGCACAAGGGCCTGAGTGCAATCCCTGGTTCTGCAAAAACAAAACAAAACAAAACAAAACTTTTTTGTTTGATAATATTATTTTATTCCTGGAAAACACAATAGAATTAAGGTCTTGGACTGCTTCCTGATGTAATAACAGAATGCCACAGACTGAGCCTTGCACAGCGCTGCAGGTCATGAAGTCCAAGGGCACAACATCAGTGTCTGGCATGATCCTCTCTGCTGGCTCATGACATAGCAGAAGGGCAATGAGCTCAGGCAAGACAAATGATGGGGTACAACTCTCCTTTTATTTGGGACTTGTTTCTGCTTTAATTAACCTACTTCTTCATGATAACATTAATTCCATTGTAAGTCCTCTTGACCTTCCCACCTCTTGAAGGGGCTATTTCTTAGTGCCGTTACAATATCACTTAAACTTCATCATGAATTTTGAAGAGGATAGTCAAGCTGTAGCATTTAATGGGAAATATACTTGAATTGATAAAATAATTTGGCTGAACTGATAGGTAATCATTTAAACAATGAAGTGGGAAAGTTAACTCATGATTAAAATAAAATAGAAATGAAAGCTAGATAAAAAAAAATATGAATCTTAAATACAAATCTTAAATATGGAAAATCATACCAAGTCTTAGGTGTATAAAAGTCTTTTAGATGTGTGTACTGAAAGTAATCAAAGTATTAGATTTCCCAAAATTCATTGTAACAATGTATGTTTAATACTGATATGTTAATTATGATATATATTGCAGTTCTAATTAAAATAATGACATGAAGTAAGTATGAAGAAATGGATAGATGATTAAATGGCTGAAACTACAGAAGAGAATCAAAATTTCTTTTCACAAAGCTTAGTTTGTGTAAACTTCTGAACAAGAGACACAAACAACTATTAAATATTTTACAAGGTCAGTGAGAGATTATAGAGCTAAAATGTTTGCATCATAGGTAATATAAATGTAATATCTAGAGTTCTCATTAATGGGCAACAAATAAGAGAAAGTAGAAACAAATTGATAATTTACCCCCCAAAATGTATACAATGGTCAGAATGTATGTACTCAAAATTATCAGTAACCAAGAAATGCACATTAAAGTTGAAATGCAAACAATGTTGTATGCCTATATAACCATGTAATTAACAAAAAAATAATAGATTGATGACACTACCATTTTCTTTAGAGATAAAGATACAGAGGGAAATGTATTGTTATATTTTACAGATAAAATGTGAATTATTAAATCCATTTTTGAACTGTAGCCTGACAATACTATATTGTCTAAAAATATTTTTAAAATTACATATGTTCTGATAAAAAAGCCTCATGTGTGGAAAGCTTGTCTGAAAAATAGGTATACATAAAATAGTAGCATTGTAATGATACATGCATAATGTTTATTATAACTTATTCATGCAGTTAAAATTCTGAAACAATGTAAAGCTCCATAAATAGGAAGAAGGCTATATAATCTTTAACATATCATATGGACATTAAAAATAATTAATTAAAACATTATCATTTCATTTGATTAGGACTTTCGTATGTGTATGGTTGAGTGATAAAAATTTAGCTACATAGAGGAATAATACTATAATACTGCATTTCTGTAAATGATGCTATGAACATGACAAAAGTCTTCAAATATGTAATTTATATTATATATATGTTTGTAAAAGTGCCTTTGTTTATAGCACACTATCTTTTTTTTTAGTACACTATCTTGTTAACACGGAGTTCTTACTGTAGTGTAGGGAGAAGAGAGACAGAGAGAAAGAAATAGAAATCGGGGAGGGAAGGAAGAAAGAGAAAAAGAGGAGAGGGAAAGGGGAATGAATTATTTTTTTAAAAGTACATATGATATGATCCCCATTATGTCATCTTCCTGGAATATAACAAATAAAATAATATTGAGCTGCTGGAGGAAAGCTTTCAATTTACTTTCTCATAAGATCTGACTTTCTTACTTTATTGTGCTTATAGCTGCTATTCTCCTGCCAGCAATTACTTTCCACTAAGTTCACTAGGGAGAGCTCTTTTTCATTTTTCCAGTCTATTAAATAAACACAGGAGCTTTATACATTTTATCACTCCACTTGTCAGTTGTATTCATGCCACAGAAAGGAAGAATAGACTACGACCATTTTACTGGCCTTACCAGTTCAATCTACCTGCTGCTTATTGTACCAGCAAGATAGTTTGAAATATTTTAATTAAGCAAAGAAAAAATAAGGAATCTGTACAAGTTTACTTCTGTATCTAATTTTCCTTAATTCCTGGAGGTTAGGAAGAAAAGGCACAGTCATGTCTGTACAAAGCTATTCATGGTAAGTGAGCATGCCAATAAAGCCACAGGATCCAAATTTTGACACTCTTTCCAGCCAACTACTAACTTAAAATGGCATCACAGCAGGCAAAATACAACCTGGCCATATTTTTCTAAAGAAAATATGTACTTTGGCACAAGAACAGCTGGTTGTACATCTCAGTAGCTGTCCTGGGGGAATACGGGAAGCAATCTCTGTGTTCACCCACTTGGTAGAATGAATGGAGTGGTAGGTGCACCTCTGTGAAAGTGTAAAAGGGTGAGTTTCACTCTTTCTGGTTCTTACCCTAGGAGACAATATGATGTTTACACATATGGGTCTAATTTATTTCACTTAAATGTATGGTCTCCAGTTGCCTCCATTTACCTAAACATGCCTTGAGTTTATCTTTTTTTATATGAGCAGCACTCCATTGTACAAAAATACCACATCTTTTTTATCCATTCTTCAGTTGATAGGAATTTGGATTTTCTCCAAGATTAAGCTATACCAAAGTGTGTTGCTATAAATATGGGTGCACATATATCACTGTAGTATGATGTTTTCAGTTTTTCTGGAAAAATACCCAGGAGGGGAATACTTGGTTCAATGGGGTATCTAATCTGAAAGGTACAATAGATACTGTGAAAGAGAAAGAAACTGTTTAAACAGAAGGAACAACTGGGATGAGTGAAAGGAGAAAAGAAAGAAAGAAAAAAGAGAAAAGATAATATACATGTACATATAAAGGATAGCTGGATAATTGTACTACTGATTTCTGGTGCCCTATTGAAAGAAGCAGTTAATGCTTAGGTATTTTTCTTTTTCTTTTTTACTATTTTTTGACTAATTTTGCATGTTTATAGTTGACAATCTGAACAACTAATTTGAAAAAAACAATATGCAATATAACAATTATTACTGAATTCCTATCATTTTGTTTAGTGAAATTCTGTATCATATCTAATGTTTTACTATTTTTATTTCCTTTAAAAAATAAAAAAGAAATAAAAACATAGATATATGAACCAAAAAATGTTTCACTTATTAAAAATGGGTTAGTTTTACCCACATTATGCAGTTAAATTTTTGTGTATTTATATTTTTATTAAATGTTTTCTTTTGATTTTTCTTGTTAGAATTAGCCCCATTCAGTACAATATAGTATGAAAATCTGCTTTAACAATTTTAGGAGAAGGTTGGAAGTGAGTCAGCAGATGATTCAGCTATCAATGATGGCTTGGATCATGTATGCTAAAGAAATTAGCAAGATAGGTGTCTCAGTTACTCTTCCCTCCTTGCTAGGACAAAATATCCAATACCCAAAATAAAAGAAGGAAAGGCTTATTTAGCTCACAGTTTGTGGAGGTTTCAGTCCATACAAATCTGGCTCCAAAGCAGACTGGCACATGAAAGAGGGCAGCAGATCATGGTGGTAGAATACAGCGAAATAGCAAGAGCAAATCAGAGGGATAGTAGCAACAATGGCAGCAGAGAACAAGTCAGTCTCCCTTACCTATCTTCCCCAGGCTGGGTGTAGTACTCCTACCCATAATCCCAGTGGATCATGAGTTAATCACAAACTCTAGAAGTCTGCCCCATGACTGTATGAGGCTTTGGGGAGACAACTAGACACAAACCATAACAATAGGACAGATATTATAAATAGAGATATGACAGGTAGAGAAACAAAAAAGGACAGAATGAAGACGATTCAGATGAGGAAGAAAACAGGAATGTAAACAAATATTTGAGTTGTCAAAATACTACAAATTGTCATGGATTTCTGAACTATCCATTAGAAGAATGAGGTCAAAGAATGTTATTAGGTTCTTTCCAGGGGTGAAACTTTTGGACAGAATGCCAACACTATGATTTAATGTTGGAAATTTTTAATGGGCCATATGTTACAAGATGTTTTGAAATACAATAATAATGACATACAAGTGAAATATTCTATATGCATCAACAGTAACACTTAAAAATATATTTATCATGGCGTCTTACTATCTGAACTAAGAGCCTTCATAGCAGGACTTAATCCTTCTAATTGTGAGAATCTAAAGG
This sequence comes from Tympanoctomys barrerae, assembly GCA_002564285.1. Taxonomy (NCBI): domain Eukaryota; kingdom Metazoa; phylum Chordata; class Mammalia; order Rodentia; family Octodontidae; genus Tympanoctomys; species Tympanoctomys barrerae. Next base: position 22,521 of record NDGN011436402.1, read on the forward strand.
ATTTTTGGAGAAGTGATTTATGGAGATATGCCACTGAGATTTTTAGAACAATAATGACAGGGGAGTTGGTTTCTTTCAAAATTGCCTACATTTTGATGACAAAAAAGACCCACAAAGAAGTCCAGCAATTTGACTGTTATCACTTATTTTTTTTTAAAGCTTTGTTTTAAACTGCCCAGCAGTTTATACCTGAATACATGACAATTGGCAAACAGCTTGCATTATTTGTCTATTGTAGAAGTTTTCAGCAATATATGCCAAATAAACCTTCCTAATATGATACTCTCCCCCCCCTTTTTTTTTCTTGGCAGAACCGGGGATTGAACTCAGACCCTTGCGCTTGTTAGGGAAGCACTTATTCCACTGAGCCATCTCCTCAGCCCATCCTAATATGATAGATGCAAGGGTATTTTACACCTTGAATTTAGAAATTTATCCTAGAATTCAGCCATCAGGTCTTTATTTGTGCAATAATCAACTGTATGGCATTGTGAACAGATTTGTTGCACCTATTTAAAAAGATAACCCAAATGTTACTTTTAACAATTGGTTCATGAGTTACCTATTGACGTTACATTTGCTAAAGTAACAGCAGTTGATTAGCACAGGAACTATTCACAAGAACAAAGTGTAGATTCCTGAAAAAAATATTGTAAAATCACAACAGAGAAAAGTATATAGTTCAATCTTTGGATTTCAGAGCAATTTAACATTTGCCTCCTATATAAGGAAGAAAAACAAAGTAGTATTGATACTGTCAACACTATACCATGATGATAAGATTGATAGTGAAGCTGGGTATCGTGGTTTATTCCTATAATTCTAACACTTGAGAGGCTGAGGCAGAAGGCTCCTGTGAGTTCAAGAACAGCTGGTGCTAATAGTGAATTCAAGGCTATCAACTACCTTATCTCAAAAATCTAACCAAACAAAGAAATTGATAGTAAATTTTCAACACAAATGAAGTCATCAATGGTCACATTTTGTAACAAAATTAAAGCTGGAATAGATATTGTTGATGAGTTATGTAGCAATTGCGATGTCACTCAAAACACAAAATATTGACCAGTGATTGTGTGTTACTGGATCCTAAATGTATCAGGTACAAATAATTTCATAGTTTGCAAAGAAAATCATAAACACAAAATATCTCAAAGAAATTTTCTTAGAGGATTGAGACTAGAATTGAGAAATGATTAACTACAACAGAGGAAGAACAACATGTATCTGCACAAAGAACTCTGCAAAAGAATTCTGGAGAAGACCTGTGAATAGACAGATGAAACATCACATGAACCTCCTAAGAAAACAGGAAGACGGCAAGGTGTCAAGTATGTCCTACCAAGGAACACAAAACAAAGCTCATATATTATCATTGTAATTGATACTTTTTCATGGAACATGTTGCTGTCATGTGTGAAAACTGCCTTAGATGTGATAATGAAAGATTATTTCTGTGGTAGTTTTATTTGTATTCTCATTGTGGTTCACATAGGAATTTACTTCTATTGTTATTTTTTTAGAGTTAGTAAGCAAACAAATCTGATGTGGAAAATGTTGATGTTTATTCTAAATACAGTATATATTTAATATTTTATTTTATTGATATTTCATTTTCCTGTTACATACACATTGTGCAATATAGTAGGAAGATCTTGACAAAAGAGGAAGACAAAAGAGATGGCAAGTATGGCCTGCCAAGGAAAAGAAAGCTAAACACACATGCTGTCGTTGTAAGAGATATGTGTATGGAATCGGCTGGGGATTTTTTTCTTTTCTTTTTTAAATGTATAGTTGTTGCAGGGTCTCACTATGCAGCTCAGACTCCTGGTGATCCTCCTGCTTTCAGCTTCCCCAGCACTGGGATTACAGGTGTGTACCACCACACCCAGACTCTGGCTGGCTCAGTCCACCCTGGGGTCAGGGCTGGCGTGGAATGTGGTGCTGAGGATCAAACCACAGTCCCTACGCTTGCTTATGGTTGCCTAAGCAGGCACTTCAGTCTGCTGAGCTATATTGCCATTCTCTCTTTTTCTTTTTTTTGGAGACAAGTCTTGTTATATAGTTCAGGCTGGCCTCAAACTTACATTGATCCTCCTGACTCAACCCCTCAAGAATGGGATGATAGGCATGTGCCACCATGCCCTGCTTGGAATACGCTATTGTCATAAATGAGGATTGCCATACCTGTTATATTTGAAGCCAAGATTATTCCTGTGATAGGACTTTGTATTTTCATTTTAGTTCACATAGGAATTTACTTCTGCTGTTATTTTTTAGATCTTATAAGCTAGTAAACAGCTTTATTTCACCTTTATGATGGTGCAAAAGTGATACAAGTTTAGTAAAAACTGAACTTAACATTTTTCATTTGGATCTTTTCTCTTAGGCTAGTGATACATGGTGGACCCTCTCTCCTGATCCTAGGCAGCAGTGGTGACCACTTTTCCTTGTCACCCATGCTACAAGAGACCAAGAGAAGACAGCCACAGTCTATAGTGCTAAGCTTTTCTAAGCTATGACATTCAACACATTATATGAATTTAGTGCATTTTCTATGTAGGATATTTTCAGTTTGCAGTGGGTCTTATCAGGGTCCATAATAATTTAAGGAACATTTGGTACTAAATTAGAGAGAATAAAATAGGAATTGGAAAACTTTCACTATAGAGCATCATGTATATATTGCAGGAGAAAAAACTGAGACTCCTCAGTGTACTGTGACCCTGAGCAAGGACATAGGTTAGGATGTATTAAACACATTTCTGATGCATAATACTATGAATTTAGGATGGGTTAGAGAGGATATAAGCCCCAGTAAGGCAGATAGTATCTGTATTTGTCACTTATGTGGATGTAGAAAGGATAATTCAACACAATGTTTGAAGGTCTCATAGATTTTTCTCAGAAAATAAAAAGACTGTAAAATTTCAGTTTCTGAGAAACTGTGTTTAGCATGCTGCTAAGAACTGCTGTGTTTCTGTAGAGATGGATGATTATGGGAAAGTAATCTCTGGGCAAATGGCCACATGAAACAATAGCAATAAAAGACTCCCTGGCTAATCTTCCTGCTTTGTGTGACACTCCTTAATCTAAATTTCTAGAATGTTAATGTATAGTAAGAACAGCTACCACAATTTTAATTTGCACAATGGTGCTCTGAGCATAAGTTCATTGAAAATATCTGGTGTTTGAGGTCCTTGGGACCAAGGGGACTCAGCATTTGTGAGTCCCTTTACTGTAACTTCATGTACAGCCTCAGATATCCACCCTTGAGTATTCTGCCTTCACTCATGGGTTCTTGTCTTTTAGAATGTCTAGCTAGGCAAAGGTCCAGCCTAATTGGAAATGGCCATGATTTAACAGTGTTTATGACCCAGCTGAGGTAGTACTTGATGATTCAAAGGGCTTGATATTTGCCTAGAGGCACAAGGTGGCATTGAAAGTGAGGAAAGGGGTTAAATGTGTTCTTTATGCCCAGGAAACCCTAACTATAGGGTCTCTTTTGTCATTCATCTTCCATCTTCCTAGTCTTCTTCCTCAACATCTGTAATTTATCTAAAGTCCAAAAACAGTCTCCAGTCCTGAGAACATTATCTCTTTATGCTCCCTTCCTAGGAGTGACATACCTGGATGGCTGCTCTGTGAGCACAGAACAGAATTCAGAGAGGCAAGCAAAAGGGATACTGGGACCAATGATCATTAATTGTGACACGTCAACTTGACTGCAGTGAGAAATGCCTATTAGATTAGTAAAGCACAGTTCTGGGTGCATCTGTGAATGTATGACATGCAAGCCAGCAACCTGATGTGGTAAGAACCAGCCAAGATGTGGACAGAACCAATCAACAAGAATATCCTCTGGGTAGAACAAAAAAATGAAAGAAGAAGGAAGTGCATCCATTTTGAAAAGTTCCAGTCTTGGGATCAAGGGCAGAAATATGGTCTCGATTGTGCCCTCATCACTGGTTTGTAACCAGTTCTTAACAACCTGTAGCATGGTCAGTGTCCCTCTGCAGTTTATTAAAGCAATAATTTTTTTTTTTTTAGTTTGTCTTTTGGTACTGGGAATTGAACTCATGACCTCATAAAAACACTAAATTAAATAGTTACAATTCACCCTCTGCTTTAAAAAATCTGGCCAACAGGAAACCACAGCTTTCCCACTGGTCCACTGCTTCCTTCAGAAGCAATAGGGCTGGGATAGTTTGTAGCAGGATGACATACTGGGAATTTGCCTGCTGCATGAGCAAGAGAAATCCATTGTTACATCATTCAAGAAAATTAAAATACTGACTAAAATTTGAGCTGCTTTATATTAGCACTAGGAACCAAAAATTCTAAATAATTTTAGAAACAAGTTATTTTCCCCTGAGGAAATATTTCATTAAATTCTAATGAATTTTCTACAATGCCTGCTGAGTTCTGATGAAATACATGTAACCTTCAAATTTGCATATTTGATTACTTTATCATTTAATATATTTTTGATTTTTTAGTAGGGATTCAACTCAATGTTTTGTTATCAAGCTATATAACTAATCTTTTTTTTTTTTTTCCAATTTCAAGACAGGATTTGTTAGGTTTCTCGGGCTGGGCTCAAACTTACTGTCCCTTTGACTGAGCCCCCTAAAGGAATATAGGCAAACACCACCTCATGTGGCCATTAATAAGCACTATACTCTATAAGGAAGTTAACTCAGACAAGTCCCTATTATAGTCAGCCCCTGACATTTAAATTCAGCTGCCTGGGTTTGTTTAAAGAGTAACAGTTTTGAATTATTTTATTTTGCATTTGAGCTCAATTTGGTTCCAGGTTACAATCCGTGATTCTTTCTGTAAGTATATATTTCAAATAAACAATATCAGCACAGTCGTTATAAAGAGAAAGAATCAGGGCTTGCTGAACTGAATTCTACCAATTCATGTGGTATTTAGAACATATCTTTGCTTAAAATGTACAACTAAAAATGACATCGAGATGGTACTTCACAGCCCTTAGCATGGCTATCTTTCAAGAAACAGAAATTAGGGGCCGGGGAGATGGCTCAGTAGAATAAGCGCTTCCCTGGCAAGTTCAAGGGCCTGTGTTCAATCCCCAACTCCACCAAAAAAGAAATGAAAAATAACACATGCTGATGAAAATGTTGGGAAATTGAAACCCTCATGAACTGCTGATAAAAAAGAATGTATTAGTGGAGCTACTTTGAAAAATAGTTTGGAAGTTCCTCAAAAAGTTGAATAAAAATGTGCAATGTGGCCCACTCCTATGTCTCTCCCAAAACTTCCCCCAAAACTAACGTTAGAATCACTCTTTGTTATTTCTGACTCATTCTTTGGAAGAAATCACTATATACAGCCTGTATTTAAGGGAAGAAAAATCAAGCTCTACCTCTGGAAAAAAGGAAGTTCAAATAATTTGTGGAAACTCTTAAAAGTCTTCATACTCTTTTTTTAAAAAAATACTTCTTTTATTATTAAATTTATTGATACAGTTTAAATTCACATAATTCTCACATTCACCATCTGGGATTTGTACCTCTATATGATATATCTTGGTTCCTCATGTCTTCTCATTTGCTCCCTTCCCTTCAAACTACCTTCCTCTTCTTATATGCAAAGCTTTGCATCTGATGTATCCTTCTTTTCTCATTTTTTCTTTTCACTTCCTTTTTCCCTGTCCCCCTCTCTAGTTTCCCTTTTCCTTTGGACAGTTTCTTCCTATATTACAATATTTACATTTTGGTTTATTTATACTTTCAGTTTGTCACAACAGAGAGACAATATAATATTTATATGTGTGTCCATTTATTTCACTTAAGGTCTCAGGGTTGGAAGATATAGCTCAGTGGTATAAGCACCTGCCTGGCAAGTGCAAGGCCTCAAGTTCGATCCTTAGTAGAAAAAAAAAAAAGACTATGGTCTCAAGGTCCAACCATTTAGCTATAAGTGTCTTAAGTTTATCCTTCTTTTGACTTAATAGTATGCCACTGTAAGAAAAAACAAACAAACAAACAAAAAAGCCCACATTTTTTTTTTATCCAGTCATTGGTTTATGCATGGTATCTGGGTTGTTTCCAAGATTTAGCTAATACAAACTGTACTGCTATAAACATGGGTGCACGTATATCATTGTGGCTTGATGCTTTTAGTTCTTTTGGAAAGATGCCAAGAAGGTTAGTCAAATGGAACCTCTAGTCTTAGTTTTTTTTTTTTTTTTTTTTTTTT